>JAUCBJ010005449.1:0-49687 GCA_032718475.1 Nemertoderma westbladi
GCAACCCTTACAATTTAGTAATAGCACGCTCCTGATCCCCTTTACTTAACAGTAGAGCAGTCTTCGTGTCTTATTGGTTAGGCGGGAACTTATTAGGTTGGCAGAGAAGTATACCAGTATTTGTCTGTTCAACAGTTCTGCTGTTAGTATAGAGGTCGCGGTTGTTTATCACATCTTCGTAGGAAATTTCAAGAGTGCCGGAGTGCTATAAAGTTATATTATTTGTTGTAAGCCTAAAGTCATTTAGTCAACGTAACTTAGTACACAAGCCAACTTAGTCAAAGTCGTTAACAAGTTTGACATAAAAAAGAACTCTTACTGTCAACACAAATAGTAATGTTTCCATGACATTAATAATAATATTCAATTTAAATAGATAATAGACTGAAGGCGTTCTATAAATACATATTATAATATATACCGTGTGTTCCATAATGATCCCCCCCCCCTGGCCAGCCATAACTGTCAGACATGCACCTTAGAGTAATATACCATTCGAAATAGAATTTAATTCTGAGCTTGCATGCAAAAATTTAGGGTCCAATAGAAAATTATAAATATTTTATATGCAATTCTTTAAACCTATCTTACTTTTCAATATTTGTGATTTAATCACAATTTTAAAAAAATATAATTTATCCAGCGTTAGGCATCGGCTTTGTTTATTTAATTTATTTATATAATGAACTATTTACTACACAATATAATCAAATTGGTACATACAGTACTTTCATATAATTGAGTAGGTTCCTGGTACATAAATGATTATATAATGTAGACGGAGGCTTGTCGGGTGGGCCCATTACACAAACCCCCGTGTACATTTGTAAATAAGTAGGTATACCATTGTAATTAAGTTGGTAGGGCCTAACACTAAATAAGCGCTACTGTAAATACGTATGTTGCACTGTAAATATGTTAACAACTCATGAAAAACAACTATTGGTAATACAGTAGGTAAATAAGTCATGCTGGATGCAGTCTAAAGGGAAACATTTCAGTATACAGTATAACACAGTAACCTAAACTAAAACTAAACTAAAACTAAACTAAAACTAAACTAAAACTAAACTAAAACTAAACTAAAACTAAACTAAAACTAAACTAAAACTAAAACTAAAACTAAAACTAAAACTAAAACTAAACTAAAACTAAACTAAAACTAAACTAAAACTAAACTAAAACTAAACTAAAACTAAACTAAAACTAAACTAAAACTAAACTAAAACTAAACTAAAACTAAACTAAAACTAAACTAAAACTAAACTAAAACTAAACTAAAACTAAACTAAAACTAAACTAAAACTAAACTAAAACTAAACTAAAACTAAACTAAAACTAAACTAAAACTAAACTAAAACTAAACTAAAACTAAACTAAAACTAAACTAAAACTAAACTAAAACTAAAACTAAAACTAAAACTAAAACTAAAACTAAACTAAACTAAAACTAAAACTAAAACTAAAACTAAAACTAAAACTAAAACTAAAACTAAAACTAAAACTAAAACTAAAACTAAAACTAAAACTAAAACTAAAACTAAAACTAAAACTAAAACTAAAACTAAAACTAAAACTAAAACTAAAACTAAAACTAAAACTAAAACTAAAACTAAAACTAAAACTAAAACTAAAACTAAAACTAAAACTAAAAACTAAACTAAAACTAAACTAAAACTAAACTAAAACTAAACTAAAACTAAACTAAAACTAAACTAAAACTAAACTAAAACTAAACTAAAACTAAACTAAAACTAAACTAAAACTAAACTAAAACTAAACTAAACTAAACTAAACTAAACTAAAACTAAACTAAAACTAAACTAAAACTAAACTAAAACTAAACTAAAACTAAACTAAAACTAAACTAAAACTAAACTAAAACTAAACTAAAACTAAACTAAAACTAAACTAAAACTAAAACTAAACTAAAACTAAAACTAAAACTAAAACTAAACTAAAACTAAACTAAAACTAAACTAAAACTAAACTAAACTAAAACTAAACTAAAACTAAACTAAAACTAAACTAAAACTAAACTAAAACTAAACTAAAACTAAACTAAAACTAAACTAAAACTAAACTAAAACTAAAACTAAACTAAAACTAAACTAAAACTAAACTAAAACTAAAACTAAACTAAAACTAAAACTAAAACTAAAACTAAACTAAACTAAAACTAAAACTAAAACTAAACTAAACTAAACTAAACTAAACTAAACTAAAACTAAAACTAAAACTAAACTAAACTAAACTAAACTAAACTAAACTAAACTAAACTAAAACTAAAACTAAAACTAAAACTAAACTAAACTAAACTAAACTAAACTAAACTAAAACTAAAACTAAAACTAAACTAAACTAAACTAAACTAAACTAAACTAAAACTAAAACTAAAACTAAACTAAAACTAAACTAAAACTAAACTAAAACTAAACTAAAACTAAACTAAAACTAAAACTAAACTAAAACTAAACTAAAACTAAACTAAAACTAAACTAAAACTAAAACTAAACTAAAACTAAAACTAAAACTAAAACTAAACTAAACTAAAACTAAAACTAAAACTAAACTAAACTAAACTAAACTAAACTAAACTAAAACTAAAACTAAAACTAAACTAAACTAAACTAAACTAAACTAAACTAAACTAAACTAAAACTAAAACTAAAACTAAAACTAAACTAAACTAAACTAAACTAAACTAAACTAAAACTAAAACTAAAACTAAACTAAACTAAACTAAACTAAACTAAACTAAAACTAAAACTAAAACTAAAACTAAACTAAACTAAACTAAACTAAACTAAACTAAAACTAAACTAAACTAAACTAAACTAAACTAAACTAAACTAAACTAAACTAAACTAAAACTAAAACTAAAACTAAAACTAAAACTAAACTAAACTAAACTAAACTAAACTAAACTAAAACTAAAACTAAAACTAAAACTAAAACTAAAACTAAAACTAAACTAAAACTAAACTAAACTAAACTAAACTAAACTAAACTAAAACTAAAACTAAAACTAAAACTAAAACTAAACTAAACTAAACTAAACTAAACTAAACTAAACTAAACTAAACTAAACTAAACTAAACTAAACTAAACTAAAACTAAACTAAACTAAACTAAACTAAACTAAAACTAAAACTAAACTAAAACTAAACTAAACTAAACTAAAACTAAAACTAAACTAAACTAAACTAAACTAAACTAAAACTAAAACTAAAACTAAACTAAAACTAAACTAAACTAAAACTAAAACTAAACTAAAACTAAACTAAAACTAAACTAAACTAAACTAAACATTTCAGTATACAGTATAACACAGTAAATTGAATTTAACGAAGTGGAAGGTAACAACTACAGTACTCAGATTACATAGATTACGTTTTATCGATAATTAATTACAGTTGGATATTTCTTAGTTTGATTTGGCTTCAATAGAATGCATATCTGCCAGATATGAATGTAATTTATATTTGAAGATTCTAATAGATTGTGTCTGCCGCACAGTTTCGGGGACTCCATTCCAGACTACCGGGGCCCTGACTTTGATGACTTTGATGATTTGCAGGTTGCAGCCCTGTTTAAACAGTTATTACTGCCTGACTTTTGCTGTATTGCAATATATCCACTATTCGGTTACCGGTATTAGTGTTTCTTTGGTAATTTTACTGAATTAGGCCCAACAGAAGTAATTAAAATGACAAGTTCCAGTGCAATCTTCGATGACTGTGAAGAAAAACGTATGGTTAATAATAATAATAATAATAATAATAATGCATTTGTATAGCGCCAAATTTACAACAATAGAAGTACGCTAAGGCGCTTACGTCACAAGCAATATAACATTAAAACTAGCAGTGCAAGTAGTACAGAAATTAAAAAATTATAGTCGTCATTAACATTAAAACGTGCAGTTCAAAATGACTAAAAGTTATTACAATCGTTAAAAAGTGGAACATACAGTACAAATTGATATATATATACTCGCCGTAAATGAAACGTACAGTAAAAAATATGTAATAAAAAAATTAATTAGCATAGTTAAAAAGTGTAGTTGACGGACGTACTGAAACAATAAAAACTAGCAATGGGGTAATAAAATGGACACAAACACTAAAAAACGCATGAAGAACAAATTGAAAGAAGTTTACAGTTTTTGGAGAGTTGATTGGATATCTAGAGTTGGAATAAAATAATTAGAGAGTTCATGTTTTGGAGTTTAATTATATGCAATTTCAAAAAGATGTGTTTTGAGTCGCTGTTTAACAATTGTGGTGTCGGAGATCGAGCGGATATCTTTTGCGAGTTTGTTCCCGAGTCGTGGGGCGGCTACTGGGAATGCCCGGCGCCCTAGGGTTTGACAGTTGAATCGCGGCTCAAAGAAAGTGAGTGTAGTGCAATTCCTTGTAGTGTTGTTATTGCGATTGATCCGGACAAGCATGTCAGATATGTAATGTGGTGCGTGACCTAAGGTGGACTTGTGGACAAGGAGAAGCAATTTAAACTCAATGCGTTTACGCACTGGTAGCCAATGTAATTCTTTGAGACTCGGCGTAATGTGGTCATACTTGTGAACCTTAGTTAGTAGGCGGGCGGCCGAGTTTTGCACACGTTGCAATTTTGCTAGTTGGTAGCTAGACACCCAATAGAGGAGGCCGTTACAGTAGTCAATCCGACTTGAAATAAGTGAATGTATAACTGTTTTAGCGGACTTTTGGTCAAGAAAGTTGATGATACGGCGAATGTTATGGATGTGGAAGAACGCGGCATTACAAGTTTTGGATATGAATTTTCCCATGGTGAGATTTGGATCGAACCATGTGCCGAGGTTCTTTACAAATTTTGCAGGGCGTATTTTAAAGTTACCAACGTTTAGGTATTGTGTAGATACTTTAGAGAGTTGTTGAGGTGTTCCCAGTATTATATACTCGGTTTTATCATCGTTTATTTTAAGTTTGTTTACAATAAACCACCTACGTATATCTGCAATACATCTCTGGAGGGCTTGTAATGCATCTGTTTCGTTGGATTCACTTGATGGCTGAAACGCATGGTATGTTTGTTTGTCATCAGCATATCCATGTAAGGCGATTGGCAAGTGGGTCTCAATGATAGTAAATAGACCCCGCCCGAAATTACTGAAATAGTGACAGGATATAAGCATGCACCCTGGGGGAAGCCGTATTCCAATACGTGTTCTCTGGAATTGGAACCGAGAGTTGTTACGTGTTGGCGGCGCCCCCGGAGGAAGGATGAGAACCACCGTAGACATGTGCCGCAAATTCCCAGGTCAGATTTGAATACATGCAGAAGGCGATCGTGGTCGTTATCGTGATCGTTACTTTTAGAGAGGGTCGTGATTCTGTGGCATAATCAAACTGAACTCAACCAAAAACGGCCCTTTTTAGGGCCAACATCCTTTGCCACTATCGAGGAGCTTCCCGTGCTGCTGTAAAGCTGATGACTAACGCCAAACGCTGGATAAATTATATTTTTTAAATTGTGATTGAATCACAAATATTGAAAAGTAAGATAGGTTTAAAGAATTGCCTATAAAATTTTTATAATTTTGTATTGGACCCTAAATTTTTGCATGCAAGCTCAGAATTAAATGCTCTTTCGAATGGTATATTACTCTAAGGTGCATGTCTGACAGTTTTAGCTGGCCAGTGGGGGGCAATCAGTATGGAACACCCGGTATTAGTGGGGTCGCTTAAGGCTAAAATATAGCAAAATCGTTAATTGCCGGACAAAAGCATGAAAATGTGACTATATATGTAAACAAATGTGTAGATTAATCTGAGCCTGTGTACCAAAATAATTGACTACTTCCCTAGAAACAGGGTGACTTTTCCATAGCAACCGGATACTTTTGGTCGTATCTGTTATTGAAACTCGCCATATAGAAAAATTACGTTTATATAACTGGGTTAGTTTAAAGATAGAAGTCGTGTACACGTTTCCATAGCAACCAGTTGACCTTTCCCTAGCAACCACTGTATAATTAATGAAATCATGATTGAAACTTGGGATAATCAGCCTGACTAGCAATATAAGATTGTTATTAATGACATAGGCGCTGATGCACGTTTCCATTGCAACAGGGTGAGCTTTCCCTAGCAACCGCAATTAATTCAATTCAATTTATTTATTTCCATAGATTGCATAATGATTGACGTGGGCCCCATAGCATAGCTAGAGTAGGGCACCACGTCAATCAGCATAATGAATGCACTACGTAAGATACAATACACATTAAATAATTAATGAATACTAATTTATTAATTAATGAACCGCTGTATATTAAATGAAATTCTGATTGAAACTTGTGATAATCAGCCTGTCTTTAGCAAGATAAAATTATTATTAGTGACATCGGCGCTGGTACACGTTTCCTTAGCAACAAGGTGACCTTTCCCTAGCAACTGCCTGCAATTCTGATTGAAATGTGGGATAATCAACCGGAAATAGCAATATAATATTGTTAGTAGTTATGTATATTAGAGCTGATACACGTTTCCTTAGCAACAAGGTGACCCAAAAGCTTTTACATGTATATTAGAGCTGATACACGTTTCCTTAGCAACAAGGTGACCAAAAGCTTTTACATGTATATTAGAGCTGATACACGTTTCCTTAGCAACAAGGTGACCCAAAAGCTTTTACATGTATATTAGAGCTGATACACGTTTCCTTAGCAACAAGGTGACCAAAAGCTTTTACATGTATATTAGAGCTGATACACGTTTCCTTAGCAACAAGGTGACCCAAAAGCTTTTACATGTATATTAGAGCTGATACACGTTTCCTTAGCAACAAGGTGACCAAAAGCTTTTACATGTATATTAGAGCTGATACACGTTTCCTTAGCAACAAGGTGACCAAAAGCTTTTACATGTATATTAGAGCTGATACACGTTTCCTTAGCAACAAGGTGACCCAAAAGCTTTTACATGTATATTAGAGCTGATACACGTTTCCTTAGCAACAAGGTGACCAAAAGCTTTTACATGTATATTAGAGCTGATACACGTTTCCTTAGCAACAAGGTGACCCAAAAGCTTTTACATGTATATTAGAGCTGATACACGTTTCCTTAGCAACAAGGTGACCCAAAAGCTTTTACATGTATATTAGAGCTGATACACGTTTCCTTAGCAACAAGGTGACCCAAAAGCTTTTACATGTATATTAGAGCTGATACACGTTTCCTTAGCAACAAGGTGACCCAAAAGCTTTTACATGTATATTAGAGCTGATACAAGTTTCAATAAAAGTATTTCACTTTAGGCTTATGGGGATATTGTGTTTTATAAAACTACAGTTGTAAAAGTATAAAAGTACAGTTAAAAATCCAAAAATGTAGCCACGGGCGGAACTGACCCCATAATAATAATAATATAATAATACAATGTTGATATATTTCTCTAAAAAATCTGTAAGGAACTGAAAAAAATGGAAATATTTCAAGAGAACAAAAATTACAAAATAAATTTGTGGGTCTGGACATAACTTCCTGCAGGGTGAGACTACGTTCCACATTGGTAGTGATAGTAGTTGCAGCATATTGCACACCGGACAGATTGGTTTGAATAAACAAAAGGGGAGAAACAAAACGCACAAGAGGAATGGGATTCGGGCATAAAAAATAAAGACTGGTTAAATTTAAGTAAACAGAAAGCACCAAATTGTTAAGCTAGCTCCACTGATTGTACTGTACCATACGCTGCCCCTGCCGCCTGCATTTTCAAGGAATCATTGATTTAATAGATATGTAAACCTAACTATGGCCAACATAGCGTATCTAGCCAAGTTATATTATATATTGCCTACACCTTCACCATTGCATCACCGTAGTGTAATACTGTATATACAGGTATATACTGGACCCCCTTGAAGGGAGAACTATTTGATGCATGAACGTTTAATTAAAAATGACTAATTACTTGGGTTATGTTACTAGTAGGCCGACCCAATAATCCGTGGGATACAGAAATTTCAACGAGAAGAAACCCTTTGGTTCTTAGGGAGAACTGTCAGTGGTGGAGTTTAGGCGCCGATGGGCAAATCCCACAGTGGCTGCAAGATTCGCTATGTCGATGGATTGTCGAATAGGAATTACTTCACTTTCGTTGCCGATCTTGGCGACTACAACTCCATTGCGGGTATATGCGGAATGGATTTTTTTGGCTGACTTCATCTGCTTCAATTCGCGAAGTAAACTTGCACGGAAGGAGGTTAGATGTTCGGTCACGTAAACGCCGGCTGGAAGGTTATTCTTGTTTTTCAAAACGGATAATCGTGTACGACGTGCAACAAAGCGAATGAGCAGAGGACGGGGACGAATTTTCGCTGGACGGCCGTTGATGTGTTTATCATGAAGCTGTTTACCTGGAAGACGGTGCATGATGTCAATATCTGACTCGGATATATCGAAGGAATTTAGGATTTCCGATTCTGGTAGATCGGCAACTCCATGGAATAGCAGATTGTAAGATTTCGAGTATTGTTCTTGGTCGTCGATCCGTACGTTTAAAGCAGTACATTTTTCATTGACTTTAACAAGTTGATTCTCCAAGTCCTCTTGTTTGCGTTGAAGGCTGGCAATTATTACATTGCCCTGTTTGATGTCAGCAATATCGGCTTTCATTTTGTCCATGTCTGAGGATAACTTCCTTATGAGGTAGTTTATTTCGTCGGTTTCACAGGAATCGAGTTCGGTAACGCTGGACCTAGTCGAACCGGAAGTCCTTTTAGTCGGCATGGTGTTGTGACTGTGACACGACCTGAGTACTGGACCTACCGTAGCAGCGTAGTAGTAGCCTCCTAGTCCGATCCAATGCTTAATACTGTAGGCTATTGGTTGAGGCTGTGAGGGTGAGCGGTAGCTTCAGCCGGAAGCGCGAAGTTCTGAAGTTAGTTGGATATTAGATAGGCTTAAATTAGGGCAGTAGTGCATGCAGACAGCAGCAGGGCAGTGCTACCGGTACTATGCTAGCACAGGCATTACGGGCACGGTGGTTATCACTGTATGGACATCTGTTGCGTTCACGAGTTCCAGCTCATTACTCAACATTCTCTGCCAATTGGCTGACGATGGCCGCAGATACTGACTTTATAAAGGCAAATAAACAGAAAGAATATTACGACAGATCCACACACACATTAAAACCACTTGAACCTGGAACACACGTACTCATACAGGATCCCGTTTCTAAGAGATGGACAAGGAAGGGGATTATTTTTGAAAGGGGAAAGATGAGTAGAGATTACCACTTGAAATTACCATCCGGGAAAGTCTTATGGCGTAATCGTCGCTTCCTGCGACCATATCCAAGCTCCAGTGATTCCATAGAGACAAAGGATGAAACTCCTACGGAAACACCTAAATCAGCCTTGAGATGAGGAACTCGAACACGCAATCTGATAAGGACCAATCGATCTTAATGGGGGGATGATGGAATTAGGTGATAAGGAGGAGACTCACCAATTCATATGGCTCGCCCCTTGAGGTTGGGCCTAAAGAAACTGTATTATACTAGCTTAGGGCATAGGGAGATACTGGTGTTGGGGTATTCGAGTGCAGTAGTGCTTCGGCAGTACAGTAGTATATGTACTCTTATATATCTTATGAACTGAGTTCAAATATAATACCGATATGCAAGATCTTAAACCAGACAATCATTTCAACACCTCCAATGTTATATAGTGTCTGGTTGGAGATGTGTGCATTGTACTTGACACAATGAACCCGGTGTAGCATTCTTGTGAGTGTGTCATCCAGAGATTTGGTGTCCTCAGCAGTTAGAACCCAGCATGGACTCCCATAGAGGAGTACTGGAACTACTGCTCCAAATAATCGGACCTTAAGTTTCCTATTAATTCTCTGTGACTTCCAAATCCAGGAAAGCCTATTCAAGGCTGACCATGCCTTTCCCTTATGTATTTGATCGTATTTACATATCTGACTTCCGGATCCATGATCCCAGGTAACAAAAGTCGTGAGAGATAAATAGCACTTTCTTAACATTAATAGAACAGTTACTGAACCGCCTAATTAATAAATTGGATCTACAGTAAAATAATTGCATTTGATTCAGTATGTCAATATCATCAGAGAAGTCAGAGGAAATCGTATGGCCTAAGTACTTAAAGGTGCTTACAAAAGAAAAACTTTTACCGTCCAAGTTTAAGGTAGGTGCCATAATTATACGGTTACGCCTTTTACTCTGGAAAAACATATACTCTGACTTTTTTTGCATTGAATGCCATATTATTAGCATTAGCAAAGTCAACACAGATATTTATCATTGACTGTAAGGAACACGGATTTATTGAGATTCGAGTTATAAAAACAGCTCTAAATTTTACATAATGTCTTGTTGTCAAAGGGCCCTGTATGCATAATGTCCTACCCACCACCAAACAGCAGCTATAACAATTATACTCCCTTACAAGAACATACATTGACATTAGAGGGGTGTGGAAAAATCCAAGAAAAATTCCAATATGATCTATAAATCTATGAGGGCAGAGTGGCCTCAGGGGGGACATCATCTACTCCACTGGCACGATTGATCTTAATGCTCTTTGCATGCAGAAGCCTGTGGTGTCGTCGCATTACGGCTACTGTCGCGTTGCGGCTAATTTATTGGGAGATTAGATGTAACGCGACTTTCAAAGTTGCACTACAGCTACTCTAAAAGTCGCGTTACGACTAATTGTTGCGTTACGGCTAGGCTAATCTATTGTCTTGGTTTTACATAGGGAATCATTATCAATATTATTCAATGGTGTTTACGTTGATGAGGTCCGAAAAATGTAATGTAATAATGTTTTACAGCATGGGAGTATCCAAAGGAGGTGGGGGGGATTTTACCATCTTTCATACTGATGTTCTTCAACAACCTCACATTCAATATTTCAATATAATATTGTATTCTATGGTATTCTTAGTAACAGCCTCAAGCACAGGTACCGATTACTGCCAATAATAGCAGCCAAAGAAGCAATGAATGGTTTTGTGGAACATATTCCACTACTTCATATCGATGTTGTTAACCAATAATGCCTGGCTCGATACCTAGACCATATGGCATTCTGGTTGGGGACTGACAAGCAGGCAATGGCCATCCTTCCAGCTGCCAATCACCGAGTTGAAGGTCCAGCTGCATTGAGAAGGGGTGGTGATCCCGACTGGCATGTTGGTGTAGAGAACCACCCCTTCGCGGCCGGACTATTCTAACCCACCCCACCACCGCACCACCCCTTAGCGGCTGAACCATTTCTTCCCACCCACCCCGAACCACCCCTTTGTGGCCGAACCATTTCTTCCCAACCCACCCCGAACCAACCGCAGCTGAACCATTCCAACCCACCCCACCACCGAACCACCCCATTGCAGCTTAACCATTCCAACCCACCCCACCACCAAACCACCCCTTCGCGGCTGAACCATTCCTACCCACCCCACCACTGAACCAAGTGCCATATGCGGGTGATGACTAGCTTATTCAAGAGCTTTAGTTTTAGATACTTTTGATTTGATTATTATAATGATAAATTCAAAGTGCAATATTTCGGCAATATACTGATATACTTTCAACCAATACCTATGGTACTGTGTTACGATATATGGCTCTGTGTACCACTATTAGCCATTATACAGTATAATCATTTAGATAAGCCATAATAACGCGCAATCATATTTAGATAAGGAAAATAAAACGCCCATATTTGTGAATTTTATCCATTTTGTACAGTATGTAGTCCTACCTATATAATTTTGTAGTAAAATATAAATAAATAGCTCTACGGTAGCAAGTTTCCTATAAAACCCTTGATGTAAGCTTGCTGTTATTAGTATCAATAGGACTAACTATATATTTGCTTTAATTTCTTTTATATTTGCGTTAAATTAGATTTATGTACCGTGCTTTTAGTACTGCTAAATTAAGCAACGCCAAAATTACCATATATGGTGGCAATTTGTGATACTGAAGAGGAATAGGTTCATAATCCGGCTTCCTTATTGGCCTAGCTGCTTCCAGGTTGGTCTAATGGTAGTGCGGATTGGAGAACCAATCAGAGGATTATTGCATCATCCTCGATGAATCATATATAAATTGGCTGTATTTCCGGTATGTGCATCTCAGTTTCTGTCAGTAATTTTCTCAGTCTGTGTAAAATCTCTTATTCTGTATTTCCGTTTGTTTCTTGCAATAATTCGCAAATTTTGTAATTTCTGCTTTATTTCTTGCTATGTTTCTTAATTAATCTCGATGATTACTGCAAATTACAATCAGAACCATGATTTCTACCTTTTGATTAATGGTTCTATGTGATTAAGATGCGCTAATCCCACGGGATTTCTTTAGACTGTTTGTGATTGATTGCATGCGCCGTTACGGTAGCTATTCATTTAATGAAGGGCTAAGGTACTGGTAGGCGCTGCGGGCGCACTGGGGGGTAGCGACGAAGGGAGTGTAGAGGATTCAAAGGCGAGCAATGCTGGCGGGGGGTCACCGTTGCGATCGGAAGGCCAGCAGTGTAGAGGGAAGACTGGTTGCCAGTACAGAAATTAGGGGGCTGACGATCCAGATTTTGTCTCTATTTTGTAGTATTAGGGGGGCAGGAATCGAGTTAGTTAGGAAGCCTATATGTACCCAGGAGAGGCCTGTGTGTTCTACACTGCAGACTGCAAACTGTACATTGAGAGCTGCTAACTGTTAATTATTGGCTATTGATTGTTACGCTGATTTGTGTATTGCTAAAGTGTGCTTGATTAAATTAGATAGGCGCCCTTTTCCCTTGATTGATTTCTATTTCTTAGTTTATGATAAATAATTACTGATTAGGCCAAAATAATACGGTATTTAGGCTGTTACTAGTGTAACCCGGTGCGTAATAAATTAGAATTGCGCATTCTGGAACACTTAGTAAATTAGTACGCTGTTTCATATTGGTGACTGTAATTAATTAGCAAAATTAAGAATTTGTACGCAGCATAGCGGAGAGTAGTTAAGGTAATTATTTGGAGTACTGTAAACTATTCACGCTGGGCGGTTATTTAAAAATAGCGGACAATAAGCTAGATAGCAGTATCCAGTACGCAGTAGTAGATTGCTGGCCTAACGCCAGCCGAAGGCAAGTTTAGACCCATAGTACCGGTCCCGATAAGACATTCTGTCACACTTTGAGTTATTATTAAACATTCTCACATTCATATATTCCGTTAGGGAACCCCAGAATTTGCGATTAGAAAAGACGCGTTTATTTGTGTGCTCTAACAGTAAGATTAGGTGATAAGAATACACTCTGAGTGTAAACCTCTCCCACACTCGTTTTAAGTAGCTTAGGGAGCCGATTCGGGGTTTATTGTTCTTGGTTATTCCCGCGTGGCTCATAGATTCCAACAGTTAGCTCTCTATCGAGCGATTGGTAGAGAAAGGAACAAGCGATTTGCAGGAGCCGTATAAAATTAGTAAAATATATTAGCGGACGGCAGGTTAGCGCCATCCAGCGGTGAGTAGCGGTTTTGTATTTGGCAGTTGTGCAGTAAAAAATAGCGCGCTCCTGATTGCCCCTGTTTAACATACTGTGTACTGTATAAGGTACTCAATACAACAATAATAATACAATAATTAATAAATTAAGTTTGTTTAGTAAAAATCCCCCCCCCCCCCCCCGGATACTCCCATGCTGTAAAACATTATTACATTACATTTTTCGGACCTCACCTATATGTAAACACCATAGAATAATTTTGATAATGATTCCCTATGTAAAACCAAGACAATAGATTAGCCGTAACGCGACAATTGGCCATAACGCGACTTTTTGAGTAGCCGTACCACGAGTTTCAAAGTTGCATTACGGCTACTTTGAAAATTAGCCGTAACGCGACTTTCCGTAACGCGACATTAGCCGTAGCACCACTGCGCCAAGCCTTCACTTCAACAAAGGAGAAATCGCCTATGGGATTATCTGGTACTACAGACTCAGACACTTTTAGTTCTATAAGATTATCAGTCAATACCCTGTCGCTTTATTTTCCTCCCAGTCAGCAAATTGATCGATTTCCATGCCTGGGATGATTTCCTGCTATCATCAGCATTATTGATGGCATCAACCTGCTGGTTGATAAGTACACTATCTGCGTACTGCCTGTTCACTGTTCAGGAACATGATACAGCCTTACCATCATTCTTGACTGCTGTAGTCCGCTTGAATCCGGACTCTATATGTGCCTTAGTGCCTTACTTTACTAGGCAAGCTACTACTAGGATCGGCATGCTGCATTGCAGCTGCATTTTTAAGAATGCTGTGCCGGCTTGTCAACAAAATTGCACCGCCACAACTCCCTATCACCCATGACATTTGCTAGATCATCCGCATCTTCAAGGCCAGTGTCCTTTAAGATGCGTCTCAAGAAAGTCATGGGCTGTCCACCATGCTTATTCACTCCATGAGGCTGCCAAAGTACAAGATTATGCACTGGCTGGTCCTCACGGCGAAAGCAATGTCCTGCAAAGCGGAGGCGATTTTGTTCTAGTGTCAAGCTTGGGGGAACCAATGAGACACCTCCAATGTTATATAATGTCTGGTTGGAGATGTGTGCATTGTACTTGACACAATGAACCCGGCGTAGCATTCTTGTGAATGTGCCATCCAGAGATTTGGTGTCCTCAGTAGTTAGAGCCCAGCATGGACTCCCATAGAGGAGTACTGGAACTACTGCTGCTCTAAATAATCGGACCTTAAGTTTCCGATGAATTCTCGGTGACTTCCAAATCCTGGAAAGCCTATTCAAGGCTGCCCATGCCTTTCCCTTACGTATTCGAAGGTCCTCACCTGACTTCCGGATCCATGATCCCAGGTAACAGAAGTCATCCACATGCTCAAGCATACCATCCTTTGAGCTTATGCTCATCCGATCAGAGACTTGCTGAGGACTTTCAAAGTTAACTGTCAGAATTTTGGTCTTTCTGGAGTTAATAAAAAGACCAACACTAGAAGCAGCATGTTCTAATGAGCTGAGGAGCCGTTGGGCTCCCTCTAATGATTCTGAGAGTACTCCTAAGTCATCAGCAAAGTCTAGATCAGTTAGGTACTTGGCAGGATTTCCTCGACTTCTGGAGCCAGTAGGTGGAGTTATCATCACCCCATCATCATTATAATGATCTAAGGACATGCGTAGAACATAGTCAACCACAATAATGAACAAGAATGGTGCAAGTGTGTCTCCTTGGAGGATGCCCCATAACACTTCAAATGGTTCTGTGTCACCGTCAACAGTAGACACAAATGTTGTCGAACCATCGTTTACTGATCTGATTGCTGCAATAATTTCATCAGGAATCCCATATAATGAAAGTATGCTGAACATACGTGAGCGAGAGACTGAATCAAAGGCCTTGAAGAAGTCAACAAAGATAACAGCCAGATGCCTGTCTTTCTTTTTTGATAACTCTTCAATTATCCTTCTAAGTGCCAAAATGGGCTCCATGGTCCCACGACCTTTACGGAACCCATTCTGATTTCCACGGAGCAGTCTCTCAATGGGATCCCTGATGCGATTTAATAGAATCCTATTGTATAGCTTTGCAGCAATCGAGATCAATGAGATTCCCCGAAAAGAACCATAGAGTGTTAGGTTGCCCTTCTTGGGAACTGGCACCAACTTATTTGTTTTCATTTCTTGTGGGACTCTTGTTGTTCGGTACATGTCTACTATGATGGGATAGATAAGCTTTAAACACTCAGGTATTTTAAAGACCTCAGGGGGAACACCATCTACTCCACTGGCACGATTGCTCTTAATGCTCTTTGCAGCAGCCTTCACTTCTGCAAAGGAGATATCGCCAATGGGAATATCTGGGAGTACAGACTCAGACACTTTTACTTCTATAAAGTTATCAGGCAATACCCTGTCATTATTGAGGAGCTTTTCAAAGTGGGCTTTCCAACCATTGAGGCGATCGGCTGGTGATTCAGCCTTAACCTTGGTGGTTGGTTGGCTTTTCCGCCCAGTAAGCAGATTGATCGATTTCCATGCCTGGGATGATTGCCTGCTGTCATCAGCATCATTGATGGCATCAACCTGTTGGTTTATTAGCTCCTGTAGATTAGCAGAGTACTGCCTGTTCAGGGACCTAGATGCAGCCTTAACTGCATTCTTGGCCGCTGTAGTCTGTTTGAGTCGGGACTCTTTCTGCGCCTTATGAAGGTCATTTCGGCACTTCTGGATTTTGTTGTCAGTCCAGGGGCCCTTTTCCTGTTTCGACGGTATACAGGAACTGTTTCTGCAGCTGCTAACTTAACTGCTTCTGTGAAGGCAGTATAGCCCTCGCAGTGATCTGCTGCCTCAGAGGCAAGAACCTCATACCTGTTGCTCAGCTGTAGTGTAAAGCTGGATCTCACACAGCCGGATCTTGCAACAGAGAGGACCAGTCATGCCGCGGCAAGGCAGATTTCGTTATTCTGCTAGCACGCAGACTAAGTCTTACCTTGGCCACAATAAGGCAGTGATCACTGGAGAAGGGTCGAAGTGTAAATGCATTACAGTCTTGTATAGAGCTCCTGTAATTCCTAAGAAACAGAATATGGTCTATCTGGGACTTGTGACCACTGGGTCCACTATGAGTCCATAGCTTTCCAGTTCGCTTCTTGAACTGGGTTCCAGCCGAAAACAATCCATTTCCAGAGATAAAATCCTAAAGATGGACGGAATTTCGGTTGACACTATTGCTATAGACACAGGGCGATGTAGGTGATTGATTCAGACTTGCATTAAAGTCTCCCAGGAATGTTAAGAATGCATGCTGATCCACTCCATCAGTAGCTACTTGTAGATTGTGGTAGAAATTTTCCACCTCATCTACAGGGGCAACACTAGTTGGAGAGTACCACACAATCAGAACCACCTTAGGAAACTTCTTAGCCAGTCTTCCAGAACATGAGAAGTGGCAACGGATGATGCGGTTAGAGATTTGGTCTATTTTGTCCAATGCTGCATGTGCAGTTGGATTCATCAATAGACCAATTCCACCATTGCCACTATCATCTGCTGACGCGAGGGCGAGTCGCCAACCGCCCCCCATGTCCTTAATCAGAACCTCATCAGTCTGTCCAAGTGTCCAGTCTGCATTCGGTGCTCTTGAACACCCATTGCGCTAAGAGAAAGCTTATCTGCCAAGGCAGTCAGCTCACCTTGTCGCATTGGGGACCCGAGTGTTAGGGTGTTTACTGAGGCTAGTCTTGTGACTTGCCTCAGATTCACCAATGGCTTTGTTGGTCGGGGTGGAACATGAGAGTAGCCTCCAACTCCTGAATCCCTCTCCCCATCACAATCTGGCCTTCCTGGTGACCCAGGGTTTGGGCCAGAAAGGTCATCAGGAAAGGGACTCAAAGAATTGTTGGCTGCTCTCTCTCCAGTAGGGGGTGAGACAGGCAGCCGGTCAGGAGTTAACTGACGCCTGTGAGGCCCATTGTGTCCGGTAATTCCACTGGCATCTAGTGGCCAGACCTCCGCATTGCTAATGTAATCCATGTGGGGGTTGGGGGGTGCTTTTTTGCCGAGTTAGCTCTCGTGGCAAATACCACACCCTGGTTTGCCATTCCACAGGGTGGGTGTCGCAATGGAGTCAGATATGAGGCCCATCACCCATATCTACTCTGGCGCACATGATCCACCAATGGCTGTTGCAGCTCATCTGCTGGGTCATGCCCTGTACCCTTGCTGCCAGGTGCAGGTCGCAGTGAAGTGCTCTCAGAGAGGACATGAGAACACTCTACTCCTGACCAGCCATTGGTAGATCACCATCTGCCTGGTCAGGCCATATACCCCTGCAGCCAAGTATATGGGTCCTTAATCCAGGACCAAGGGCGTCCTTATCGCAGAACGAAGGGGGTCCTAGTTACAGGACCAGATTTGCCCTAGTAAGAGGGTCTATGCAGCTACAGGTGGCACCTCCTTTATGCTGCATGGAGGTGGCAAGTTTTCTTGATCAATGACCTAGAATACCTGACCTGACCTGAAATGTATTGAGAGAATGTATTAGGTATAAATAATCACTCTAATGAAAGTGTGCTCTTTATTTTATTTATCTAATATAGTAAGACCCTTTAGGAGAGTAAACTACTCTTTGAGACAGTTTCCCAGGTTGCGGATATGGATAACGTTTCACACATCGCACTAATTGTAATTATGATTTTGCCTGCTTAGGCGACTTTGTATAACATTAGATGGGAAGCAGTTTGTTTGGTTGATGAAAGTCATTATTGAGGTAGAATTATTTAGTATATTTATTTTATTTATCTAAGGCAGTAAGACAGGTTCGATAATGCCATCTTGATGATGGTGTCCTAGTATTATTAATGTTAAAAACAATAGGCCTAGTATTATTGAAATACGACTTATGTTAATTACAATTTACACCAATATTTCGTAATATACTTATGGCAATATTTCGGCTGCAACTTTGCCAATCAAATATACCCTCCGCACCCTATGCTATATAAAAAAATTCATGGCAAAAAAATTATAAGCTAAAAAATAAAAAATGTAATCATCAATCATTGATCATAGCATGCATTGCATCACATGCACGATTGCGTAGATGTTGTGATTTTGATGAGATGATTTTGGTTGAGTTAGTAATTTGTAAAACCATATTATATAGTTTATTTATTATTATGTCAAGCTAGACTTTTTAGAGCTTTTACTTTCTCTAATTTAGACAAATGTCAAGAACTGGTGTCGATCAGAGTTGAAGATATTGTGGCAACCGGATCAAACAGCCTCAATGGTTTCCAACATCATGACACAACAACACCTGGTGGTCCGTGGACTATCATCCAAAGGAGGATCGATGGTTCAGTTGATTTCGAACAAAACTGGATTGAGTATACAGCCGGGTTTGGTGATGTCCATACGGAATTTTTCCTCGGGTTAGAAAACATCCACAGACTCACGTTTGGAGGAGTCCGTCTTAGGATAGATATGTGTCGCTCCGATGGAGTGTACCGATACGCGGAGTATGATTCATTCTCTGTTGGTCCAGCTCCTTTATATACGTTAAGCATCTCTGGATACTCTGGCGATGCTGGTGACAACATATTGGTTGGAGCCCAAGGCACAAATTTTAACCTCAATGGAAAATCGTTTTCAACATTGGATAATGATAATGATGGGTGGTCTGGGGGCTCCTGTGTACAAGGGTCAAGATCGGCATGGTGGCTTGGTTATTGCGGCTATTCTTCCCTCAATACATATGGAAGTACAGGAGAGGTATATTGGGGTTCATTCGCATCGGATGTGCCTCTTGCTACTGTGGAAATGAAAATACGGGAAACTGGTTTCTGTAAGTAAATTGTTGCTTTACCTTTGTTACTTTTACTCTGAGATATACTAAAATATGTATATATACTAGAATATACTCGTAGTTAAAATAGTTATCGGTGCAATCGTTTAAAAGAATCGTACATAGTTGATTTCACACGACAAGAATTTCGGACACAAGGAGCTCGAAGACAAATTTATACGGTTATGCAAGCTAAAAGGGGATAGTCTACTACTAGGATCGGCATGCTCATTGCAGCTGCATTTTTAAGAATGCTGTGCCGGCTTGTCGACAAATTTGCGCCACCACAACTCACTATCACGCATGACATTTGCTAGATCATCCGCATCTTCAAGGCCAGTGTCCTTTAAGATGCGTCTCAAGAAAATCATGGGCTGTCCATCATATGCTTATTCACTCCATGAGGCTGCCAAAGGACAATATTATGCACTGGCTGGTCCTCACGGTGAAAGCAATGTCCTGCAAAGCAGAGGCGATTTTGTTCAAGTGTCAAGCTTGGGGGAACCAATGAGACACCTCCAATGTTATATAGTGTCTGGTTGGAGATGTGTGCATTGTAAATGACTCTAAATAATTGGACCTTAAGTTTCCGATTAATTATCTGTGACTTCCAAATCCTGGAAAGCCTATTCAAGGCTGACCATGCCTTTCCCTTACGTATTTGATACATATTTATGTATCTGACTTCCAGATCCATAATCCCAGGTAACAAAAGTCGTCCACATGCTCAAGCATACCATCCTTTGAACTTATACTCATCCGGTCAAAGACTTGCTGAGGACTTTCAATGTTACCTGTCAAAATTTGGGTATTTTTTGAGTTAATAAAAAGGCCAACATTAGAAGCAGCCTGTTCTAATGAGCTAAGGAGCAGTTGGGCTCCTTCTAGTGATTCTGAGAGTACTCCTAAGTCATCAGCAAAGTCTAGATCAGTTAGGTACTTGGCAGGATTTCCTCGACTTCTGGAGCCAGTAGGTGGAGTAATCATCACCCCATCATCGTTATGATGATCTAAGGACATGGGTAGAACATAGTCAACAACAATTATGAACAAGAATGGTGAAAGTGTGACTCCCTGGAGGACGCCCCATAACACTTCAAATGGTTCTGTGTCACCATCAACAGTAGACACAAATGTTGTCGAATGTGTCAAATGTGTCAAATGTCAAATGTGTCAATTCTTGATTCCTTGAGATAATTCAAAATAAGATTTTTTGAGGATTTTTCCATATCGCATCAAGGCGGTAGTGTAGACTTGTGCCGGACTTCACATTTTCTGCGATATCTCAAGAACTATTCGCTCTATGTTTGTTTTGAAGGTGTCTACCCCCACTAAATCGGCCATTGCGGTTCTAATGAGCTTACTATTAATGCAGTAGGAGAACTCAAAGTTGGCCATCGCGAAAATTTAGAAATATCATCACTTTGTGCTAAATGGTCGGTTCTGTCCATGTGCCTGTGGCACTAGTTACCTTGATCCAAAAATTCTTTCTTCAAGATTCTTCCAAATCGATTCTTCCAAAAGTTCTTTCTTGAGTCATTGATCTTTCATTAATGTGTTATATTGCTATAAATTTCATTATGGCGCATCGCGATGGCTCAAAATTTCAACCCTCTTGGGATCCATGAAGATTTCGACGAAATTTAATGAAATTTTTTTTTGCCTTATTTTTTTACCATTTGGCAACTTTTGTGCACCGGTAGAACAATGAAATCGAAAAAAAGTAAAAAACGCACCACCCTAATGTACAGTCTATGGTGACAGACCAAACTCACGAGGAAACAATCCCCACGCAGCGAATCCTAACTATCGCTAACGGACCTAAATACTGTAAACTTGCCGCGGTGTGATTTATATGGTTTATATACGAGCTAGTGGATTAAAGTGAGACTATCGTAACAATACTGACCGTACTAATCAGTCAAAAGGGGGTAGTACCTAAAGTAACGATACTGCTGCTCAGGCAAAACAACAGTCTAAAGGGGTCGTGCCTAAAGTAATAATACTTTCTCTCAGATAAAACAGTCTAATAAGTAAATACTCCTCTTTGCCATAAACTAAATATCAGATCCTAAATTTACAAACTACAAATGGTAAAACTGCAGAATAGATCCTATCTGAAAGTAACCTAAAGTAAACTATAACTAGTAGAGCTCTAAGGGTACATATGTTTTAGGGCGTGTGTGTGTGTGTGTGTTATGAATAAAACAATTTTGGTGTACTCCATTGTACTAGGTTTTAGTGAATTTTGACCAAAGCAATACCGGGCGCTAGCTACTAAAATAAGCTAGTTGCGCTCTGTAGGGCTTAATACTTACAAATGACATCAAAGCTCTCTCCTTTCTATCCACAACTCAACCGGGCAATTACGGTGTTAGTAACTACACCCGTGATTGGCACAAATACCAAATTCCGGTTGTAAGATAAGAAATAGGTGTTAATTGCTACCGTACGTTAGCTGATTTGGTATACAATTTGATTCTAGAATTTTGTTGCCGCGGTGGTTAGCAGCAATACCTATCAGTACGTGGCAAGGCGCGGTAGGATATTAATAAAACCTCCGTAGGCCAAGCAAGTGCCGGTAGCAGAAATACTCCTTGCCTGATCAAGTAACGCAGGCTCAGGCAGGGGGGGGGGGTGGTACTAATGTATAAGCTACAAAGTGAACCGGAACCGAACTGTCAGTACTGCACGCCACTAAATTATGGAACGTATGCTGCCTGTACCTAAAGTGTACTTGCGTACTGACGAACAGCAATAGTTCACACCTGTAGGGAATACAGGTTAATCCGGGGACTTGTAGTACGGGTTCTGCCTAAATCTAAGTTATTTGATCCTAAATTTTGCGGCGTCACAGGACGGCGTCACGCTTACCCTGATCTATAGGTCTTACGGCGGGCAAGGGCGTCAAACAAAATCTTACCTTCCTCTGAATCGGACACTGCAGATGATGGCAACGCATACGCTGCGGATTGCAAAGGTGGAGTATTTCGAAGGGGGGGGGGGGCGAAGGGGGTGCGCGGTCTAATCTAATGTGGGCGCTAGCGTGTTGTGGACCACTTTCCCTGCGTTGCTGACGGCCTAACGATCTAAGCAGCCATCTCCCAAATGTTTGGCCGTCCCAATGGTAGACAAGGTGAAATATACATGTTCAAAGTTTACAGTATATTTACAAAAGAGTTATCAAACAAATTCAAGATATAAGTCATAAGTGATAAGGGTGTTGTAACTAATGTAAGAAGTAAGGTGATAACCGAGGGCAAACAAGCCCTTATATAGCAAATCTGGGACATAGAATCCACTAGAACCTTCCAGAGCATTCCATGGTCTCACATTGGAGCAATAAGATGTTCTATGCCCTATGATTGGCCCAACTTATCGATCCACATGTTGTACGCACCTCATTGGCTTATCTTATTAATCAGAGCGAAAATAAATAGCCCAAAAATGCAAATTTCCCGACTGGGATTCGAACTCGTAACCTATCTGTAATGTAACCAACGCCTTAACCATCTGACCACTGCGCCAAAATAGAGTCACCTATGGATTATTGTGTACCAATATGAATAGGCATATTACATTACTGTAATTTAAAAATACGTCGGATTTTAGAAAGTTTTTACGTTACGCTACAAATGCTACTTAATAGTGAAATAATGCATCACCGCTACATGAAAACAGTAAATAAGACTGTTTTCACCAATCGAAATACAAACTATTTAACTAAATATTTATTAGGTCTAATAGTGGGGCCTAAAATACAAAATAATCACTGTCTATCTATTGCATACTTAATATTGCAGGTACGGCGTAAATACAATCTATCATACATACAAAATACAAATTTACCAATCAACTTTAGTGCATAAAATACAAAAAAGTGGGGTTATCAAAATAAACAAATTAAACAAATTAGAACAAATAGTTTCAAACCGTTCGATAATCCTTTATATATTGCAAATATATATAATAAAATTTCCAAATTAAATCAGTCCAATATAAACAAACAATGCGCTAATAATTTCCAAATAAGTCTTAAAGTGTCCTCCTGATGATCTTAAAAGTTCGTCCTACTGATCTGGATATCTTCTCCTGAGCACTGATTGCTAACGGTAGGCTCGCAAGCCTTCCTTCTCTACCTCGCTCCTCCAAACCCAACATCCAAATATATAAATATCCAAAATATATAAACATCCAAATATACAAATATCCAAATATCCATGCATCCAACGGTAGGCTTGCAAGCCTTCCTTCCTACACCTTGCTCTCCTAATCCTTTGTTGAATGGGCTCGTCCCCGCCCTCTAAGACGATTGGGTGGTGGTCACAATCGAACTGGGCTCGGACTTCGGCGTCGAGCTGTCGGTGGTTCTAAAACGCTAGGAAAGGGAACAACGGGAGTCTCGCACATCCGTCGGGCGCTCAATCCTCGTCCGATTCCAATCATTCGTTTTGTAGTGTCGGACCGAGTCTCTATAATGTTAGGAGGGAGTCTAAGGGGTGGGACCCTTCCGTCCGCTGACACCTCGCTCTCCGACGTCGTCTGAATCCTCATAGGTTCTGGTAAAGCATATCCTGTCCCTCCGCGTGGTTCTCTAGGAAGGGAAACCGTGCCTCGAGTCATCCGGATTTGCGACTTCGATGTCGTCCTCTCGGCGACATTTACTACCTTCTTTATCTCCTGTCCGGCCTTCTGGGCTCTAAGTATACTAAGCTGCGGATCTTCCTGTGGATGACGTGTTCTTTCGGCTAGCGGCATGGCCTTGAAGCCAGTCTCACGCAAAACGTCCGCCTCATCTATAATACACGAGGTTACGCGTTTGTGATAAAATGCGCTCCTGTATGCCCATGCTATCGAATGCCAGGCTCCTCGATTCCGCTGTTCGACTCGCAATTTATCGAACTCTCCAGCGGTAATCTTGTTCACCACTGTCTGAAAATTCCATGTGTTCTTATTGTCAGGGTGTCCTTCCTTCGACATAATGAGAGGGTTTACGGCGCAAAATCCCAAATGCGCTCTCATTGGGAAACGGCGTCGTTGCGTCGACACATGTTCGTCTGCTAGATTCTCCCAATGGTCGAATAGCTGTCGAATAATTTTAACTGACATGCTCATAGGGAACATCCCTAAGTTGGCACTCGGATGCCCTATGACCATTAATATTGCAATATGTGCACTGAGCCACGAAACGCCAACAGGTGTAGAAAGTGTGTGAACGTTGATCCCCACACCAGTTGCACCAGTTACAAATCATACAGTTCCGTGTTACCGAACTCAATGCCTTGCTAGGCCTAATCAGTACAAACCTCGAGCGTAAGTGTGATAGACAGCGTTTCGCGATTATAGGTCCAAAACAGTCTATCCCTGTCTCAGTGAAAGGGGGTGTAAAAGCCTGTAATCTTGCTAACGGTAGTTCACTCATTTCTTGGTGTCCTATCCTCGCGTGCACCTTCTTACAAATCATACAGTTCCGTGTTACCAAACTCAGTGCCTTGCTAGGCCTAATCAGTACGAACCTCGAGCGTAAGTGTGATAAACAGTGATGTCTACCTATGTGTTTGAGTCGTACATGTGCGTCCAGTATCACAGCGTGCTGTAACTCACGGTGTTGCGGTATGATGATAGGATACCTAAAGTCAAGTGCAAAGTCAATGTTTTGGAGTCTGGACTTGTGACAAAGTAAGCCCCTATAGATTACCGGACTCCAACTCAAAATCGGTGAAGACTTGATCTGTTTACCCTGATTGATCGCTGTGATCTCTCGTGCGAAATATCGCAATTGATAATGACGAATAATATCAACTTCACAAAGACCAACTTCCTCTAAGGTAAGTCTTCTAGGAAAGTCGCGTTTGCCTCTGGCATATTGTCTCAAACGTTTGAGCCATGCTAACTTGCGGCACGCATCAGTCCACAATCTAGTTAGGTTTACTATCCTGTCAACGTAAGTGTTGGTGACGTCATCAGGTAAGGTATAGTCAAAGTGTGGATACTTGTTCAGACTTGGTAGGCCCACGGGCCTTCCGGTGAGTGTCTCCCTTTATGCAATAGGTTTGTCTGAGTCCTCAAGTATTTTAACCTCCACAGTCTTACCTTTACCGTCCGCACCCAGTGAATTGACTGGCAGTAACGGTTTCAACTCTACAGTACTAGTGTGTTCCTGTGAGCTCGTAAGGTTCCTAACCTTAGTCCCACGTTTACCTGTAGATGGTAAATCAAGTATTTTCCTTGAGCGGAGTGTGATTGCTGTGGCCTCACCTTTGTTGTCCAAGGAAGTCGAATTCGGTAAGTTGTTAATACCTAATGAGTGTGTACTAGTCCGCTCCAATGGGTTCATTTTGGCTTTATAGCAACACGTCGTTTCTTTCCGCTGGGTCGTCTAATGGAAAGTCTAGTAGACAGTCTGGTGAGGCGTCCGGTGAACAGTCTGGTGACACATAGCTCGGGAATTCCGGCAAAATGTCCTGTCATTGGTCCCAAAGAAAGTCTGGCGTAGCTTCTGTCAGAATGTCTGGTCCAAAGTCTAGTGGACAGTCTGTCGAGATGTCTGGTTTAAAGTCTGGCGAGACGTCTGGTAGACACTCTGTCGAAAGTTCCATAAAACAATCTGGCAAATAATTTGGAGAGCAATCTGGTGTCGCTTCTGGCGAATAATCTGGCAAGACATCTGGTGAACAATCCGGCGAAACGTCTGGTGAAATCTCCCGCGGAACTTCCGGTGAAAGATTCGTACGAACGTCTGGTCGAGAGTCTGGTGAGACGTCTGGTGTGATGTCAGGTCTAACATCCAGGTCATCAGATTTCGTCCGTCCTTGTTTCCTCTTGACCTTGGCGTTGGCTTTCGCTTTGGACTTGACAACAGTGTTGATTTTTATCTCGGCACCCTCCGGTATGGTGTTAGTTGTCGCGTCGAATAACGGTGGCCATTCGTCCGATGGTCATTGTAGGGCATCAGGTCCTCTAAACCAAAAGGATTTATTGTCCGGTTTACAAAAGTCAATTGGTAGCATCCCCCATGACGCGATGTCATCTGGGTTCAGCTTCCCTGGACAGTGACGCCAATCTTGTTTGAGCGACCGGTCTAATATTTCAGCCCGTCTGTTGGCTACGAAAGTCTTGAACTCAAATGCTTAGTTGTTTATGTACCAAAGTACCAACGTCGCATCCGTCCAATATGTGACCTTCAAGTTAGCCTCCAGCTCGCGTTGAACTAGACTGACAATATCGGTGGATATCGTCCCGGCTTGCAGCTCCCCACGAGGTACAGTCATATACTTCAATGGCATTGTTCTAGCTCTTGAAGTAACGAGAGACACTTCGTAGCTGTCCGATGTCACTTGTCGTCTAAGGTATAAAGTAACCCCCAATCCATCCTTGCTAGCGTCACTAAAGCTGTGAAGCTCTAAATCGGCTGGAAAGGTGGTTTGCAAAGGAAAGTATACCCTCGGTATGGTATAGTCTTGTAGGAACGTCAGTTGGGCTTCCCAGTCCCTCCATCGCTCAGCTAACTTTTCTGGGATGGGATCGTCCCATTCCAGTCCGGCTTGCCAAATGCTGCGGAGTATGATCCTAGCATGTAGGATCACTGGACTAATGAAACACAATGGGTCATACAATCGACTCATGGTCGATAAGCAAGTTCTCTTAGTGAGAGGTCTAGTCTGGTTGTTGGACCTTACACGTACCCTAAAATTGTCGGTGTTAGGGTCCCAACTAAGTCCTAATACCTTGGTCGTCGGCAGAGGTTCTAGGTCTAAGTCTAAGTGGCCTCCGCTGCGATCCGTCGGTTCAAATGAGTTCACCAGTTCGGGTTCGTTGGAAGCGAACTTCATTGGTCTGCAAAGGAAAGTATACCCTCGGTATGGTATAGTCTTGTAAGAACGTCAGTTGGGCTTCCCAGTCCCTCCATTGCTCAGCTAACTTTTCTGGGATGGGGTCGTCCCATTCCAGTCTGGCTTGCCAAATGCTGCCGAGTATGATCCTGGCATGTAGGATCACTGGACTAATGAAACTGTCCGTTGGACCTTACACGCACCCTAACGTTATCAGTGTTTGGGTCCCAACTAAGTCCTAATACCTTGGTTGTAGGTAGAGGTTCTAGGTCTAGGTCTAAGTCCAAGTCTCCTCCACTGCGATCAGTCGGGTCAAATGAGTTTACTAGTTTGGGTTCGTTGGATGCGAACTTCGTGAAGCGAAATCCGCCCTCGGCGAGACAATCTTGGAGTTGGTGTGCTACAGTCGTAGCACGCTCCAGGGTGTCACAACTCTTGAGGCCGTCATCCACATAGAAGTATCATTCCACTGTCCGAGCTACTTCTGGGTCAAATTGGTCTCGTCTGTCCAATGCTGTTTGCTTTAAGGTGTACATGGTGCAGTTAGGGCTATCCCTGGCTCCGAAAACTCTTACCTGCATTTGGTAAGTTTCTGGCGGAAGTTCTAAGTTTCCATCCGGGTACCAAAGAAACCTCAAACTGTCCCTGTCCCGCTCCTAAGCCTTAACCTGGTGAAACATAGCCTCTACATCACAGGTGAAAGCCACTTTGCGTTGTCTAAAACGCATTAGGACTCCCATGAGGTAATTATTCATATTCGGCCGTCCATCAGTTCGCTATTCATAGACATCCCTTGGTAAAGCGTGGTGCAGTCATTGACCACACGCACCTTGCCAGGTTTGTCCGGGTGTCGAACAAAATGATATGGCAGGTAAAATGTTTGATCTGTGGTTACCTCGGGATTTAACATCCTAATGGCGTATCCCTTTTGGAGATACGTCTGAAGTTGCGCATTGTATTGCATATGGGCCGTCTCATCACGCAACAATCGCTGCCTTATTGATTTGAGTCGCCTCAAAACAAGCGGATAGTTGTTAACGAGCTTAGGTTGTCCATGGCGCCACCACATGCCAACTTCGTAGTGGCCATTCGCGGTCTGGCGAATGGTATCTCTCATAATATTTAATGACCGTTTTTCCTGTTCTGACATAGCGGTCTCATAAATACTGGGTTCTGCTGAGTCCTGTTCTAACCATTTAATGGTCCATTCAGTCAGAAGTCGGTCAAGCGCTGCTTGAACTGCGCCATAGTCCTAGTCTATGTCTTTGTCCGCTGCGGTGGCTAGTGTCAATGTGTCTGGTAGGCTCGCAAGCCTTCCTGTGTCACTAGTCGGCGTCGAAACGTCGTGAGGCGGTTTGACAAACTTTTGATCTGTCGGTAGGTGGGTGGTGTCTGGTGGGTGGGGTCAATGACCTTCGGATTTTTCGGTAGGCTCGCAAGCCTTCCAAAACCCTCGTTCATCGAATCATCCACAGCAACAACCCTTTGGTCTTCAGTAGTCAATACAACCTGTTTCGCTGCAAGTAACTGTAAGTCAGAGGTCCGCGTGGTTGTGTCCAGATCAGTTACATCAGTGTCAGTTACATCAGTGGTAGCGACACAAGTCTGTCGTAGTGCAGTCTGTACAATTGGACCACAGGAGTGTGAAGTATAATTATCTATCGTAGTAGTCAGCAAACTACACGTACTCAAAACGTCGTCCTCCTGGTCACTTAACTCTAGTGAACGCACTGGTGCTCTAGTATACCAACCTATGGGAGTTCTACATGTGTAGGGGTTGCCCGCTGTAATGACAGATGGGCGTGTCTCCCATACCTGATGTAAGTTAAACTGGTCTGTCCCAATCAACATCGCAATTGAACGATAGTTAACAGGACATTCCGGTATTCCAAGGTGTTGGAAATACTTACGATCTTCTGGTGATTGCTCTGGCACAGGGCCAAGCAAGTTACTAAAGTCCTTCGTGGCTGCAAAGGTCAAATTTCTTACCAGAAGTAATGAGGTAATAAGGAAGTAATAAGGAAGAACTTTAGAAGTTTCCGTTGGGGTGGCATAAGTCACGGCTTTCGCGTTCGTCGGAAATGGTTTGGTCCAATTCGGCGCAGCAATCGCTATTCCTTCTGCCGCTATATTGTGGTCAGTGTAGTTTGATCGAGTCTCAACCACGGCCTCTCGCGAAATCAGTTGATAGACGTCGGTGAGTTTTAATAGCCCACCGGCCTCTTCACACTGATACTCAATACATCGCCATTCTCGTCGTAATAGATGATGGAGTCGACCAATTATTCTAATTAGAACTGTCGGTGCATTGGCGTACTCGAGTTGTCCGATGGACCATAAAGTCCCTATAGCGTTCTTGATTTCGTCCATGAGTCGTAGAAGATCAATCGGTTTCGAAATGTTTCCTCCTCTACAGAGGTCTTCAATAATAGATTTAGCCATGGCTACGTTACCCCCGTAAATCGAAAACGAGCGGTCGTACGATACTCAAAGGCATTCGGAACACCAATGAAGGTCTCCGCTAATCGTTTCAGCTCACCAGACAGTACTTGGAGCAACTAATTAAACTTCTCCATCGAGGTGAAGGCACACTTAGCGATCTGGGACTCTACGTAGTCTACCAGCGTACGCCAGTGCTTTGCGTTGCCAGAGAACTTCGGTGGTTGTTGTGCCGGTAATCCATGTCTGGCCGCAAACTTAGCAATTTCGCTAACTAAATCCAACTGTCGGCGTCCCTGTTCGGTTACGTCATCCAGTCATTCCCTTCCGCGCGTTGTCTGTCAGTAGGAAATATTAACAGGATCTTCTTCTCGATGGTTCGGAGTCCGTCTAGTCTCCTGTTCTCTCCGTGGTGGTCAATGTTGTCTAGGGTTTTCCACTTCCACACTGGTCCGTGATCGATCCGACGATGGAGCTTCGAGTCCCTCTTCTATCTGAGCTAGTCGATCCGTTACAGGTCGCATTATTTTGGCGAGTCTGTTAGTGCTAATCGTCTCAGTCGGTTGTAACACAGGTTTCTGGACGGGTGTTTCTTGTGGAGGATTGTCGATGTATGGGATTGTAGATCTCTCCTCTCGTTTGTAATCATCTGCCGCTCCAGTATGGAATATTTCCCTCTCTGTCGACTCCGAGTCACTAGAGGAGTCACTATCATCCGGATAAGGTGGTTGACGGGTTCACGTCTGGCGTACTATTCTCGTCGGTTGCATCCATCTTCGTTTGGCGTCCTCGGTTCTTCATTGTCCGGTAGGCTCGCAAGCCTTCCACGAAGTCGTAGGTCTCGTTACATAGTGTGTCAAAGGTCGAATAAAGTAGTCAGGTTTCGTAGTCGGTCTGTAAATGACTGGGTTCGCGCAGCACGTTACAGGTTTAACTGCTAGCGGCTTACTTACCTGCTTAACTGTCATAAACATAGGTTCCTCTCTTCCTACAAGTAGACTATGGCTTACTGTAGGTAGACTACTTACTTTACCTTCTAAAATCGGCGATGACGTCGCTCTAGGTTGCGGTATTTCTGTCACAACAAACCTGTTACCTTATGTTGAGCGCACAGGTGATATTTCTTTCGGTTTTGCAACTAAAACCGGTTTTACTGGAGTTGTGGGTTTGAGCATAGGAATCACTTTTGGAAAACGTTTACAGTAATCCTCGACGAACTCCTCTCCTCGATCTATTGCTCCCACACTTCCTTCCTCGATTCGCCTTTGATTCCCGCAATATCGAGTCTCCATGCGGTCCAGAGCAGACAAGTCATGTCTAGCTCGAGACCTTATAGATCTGTCTCTCACATCGAGTTCGAGGTCTTCTTGCGCGTTCGCTGCCTCATGCGATCTACGATTTAGTTCGAACTGAAGCCGTATCTCCCTTTCGCGTCGATTGGCTACCTGTTGTTGCGCTGCTCGCTCCGCTTCCTGTATAGCTAGATGAGCATTTATTTGTCGCACCTCCAACTTGGCACGAGCGTCAGATGCTGCTTTCTTCCGTGCTAACTCGGCTGCGTTTTCTGCCGCAACTCGTGCTAACTCGTTGGCTGCCGCTTGTCGTGCTAACTCATCAGCTGCTGCTTGTCACGCTAATTCGTCAGCTGCCGCTTGTCGTGCTAACTCGTCAGCTGCTGACGCCGCGGCCGCTTCTCGCGCGAAGTCCTCCTCCAGTCTTCGCATCTCCGAGGCTTCGAACTCGGCTTGAGCCTAGAGTTTCGCAAATTTCGCTACGTCTTCTCGTCGCTGTCTTTCTCCTTCTGCCGCAATCTGCGCCAATTGTCATTGCATTTCTTCCTCGGCGACTTGTTGTCGGCGTGCGACCTCATGTTGTTGTCGAGTAATTACAGACGCTGTCTTACTAACGTCGCCAACATCGCTCTGTACACTAACGAACGATCTATCCAGTTGTGGAATTTGGTAGGCTCGCGAGCCTTCCGTAGTAAGAACTTCCGTCGTCCCTCGCGGTTCGACTTCCGGTTCTTTGATCGGTACGCTGCATCTACGAAGAAAAATAGTGAGCGTCTCTAACCTCCCGTCCAGGCGATGAAGTTCTTCTTCCTCTTCGGGTTGCAACAACGCGTCCGAAACTGACTCAACTAACAGTTGGTCAAACTGCTCCTGTTGAGCCAATCTTATTACTGGTTTAAACTGAATGAGGCTTTCACTCGCACTTACCAACTTATCTATTATCTTTACCTTTGTAAAGTTGTCGCCACGCAACTCTGCAAGTTTGTGTAAACCTTTAAGTTTATCTACGGAAACATGTACCCTACTTTCTATCCTTACCTATAAGGTGTAGAACTTGTATCTCGACATCGGAGCGGTTAATTCGCGTAAAACGCGAAAACCTTCTCCGAAGTTTCGAGTTATCTGGGCCATGTGTCCTCCTATACTCCTAATGGCTTCCGGCCAAGCTTACCATGTCCGGTTCCCACAATCTGGTCTGCGGGACGATAAGGAAATCTTCGATTCTGCCATCGCCATGCGTTGCGGCTTCCAGTATTTCCGTTCGTGGTACCGGCGAGACACGCGGTGTGACATCGGTAGAATCTCGGGTTCTCCTTCTCGGTTCATCTACTATCAATCTGTCCGGGTCGCACGAGTCATAGTCGGTAGGTGGGTATCGAGTCGAATGTGGGGTATCACTCATGTTTTATTATATACGTCAAGTACGGGTAATAAAATGTCAAAGTATCAGAATGTCGAAATGTCAAAATGTCGAAATGTCAAACTTACCTCAGTATATATATATACCATATATATACCCTAACCGGTACAAATAAAATCAAACTATATAATAAAATATGTAATAATCTAGCCTACCGGCTAAATTTGTACAAATAAGTGAGATAACGGTATATGTTACCAAAATGTAGATCAACAAGTACAAATAATAGGCAAAACAGCAACATCTAATGGGAAAATAAGTACCAACAACACAACTAATAAGACAGTGGAACACACAAATTTTGAGTACTACTGTGCTCTTAAGTTTGAACGACACGAGTCGTAAAACTTACGCTCCTTTGATCTTCCAGTCGTGCAAATTCCCAAATACAAACCGGACATGGGTCGTTCCGTTTTCGGCGTTGTGGACGAATTTTGTGTCTCCCAAACTTTGCGAAAAGCAGTCTAATCCCTCAAAGCGGTCCAGAAATGAGTCCTTGAGTCCTGAAAGGTCGAAGGTGAGAGTTTTACTTCTACTCTACAAAAAATTATTCCTAGGTACCGATACAACTTGGTCTTTAAACCCTATGTACCTTTTCAAGTACCGTAAAATAAAACCGCACACACACGGCGAAAAACAAATTGCTACAAACTAACTACTATAGCTAGTCAAAATATTAAATACGAAAACTACTAGCTACCCTAAAGGCCTACTGAAGCAACGTACAAATGTTGCCTTTCAGAAAGGACAAATACTATTCCTACTAAATATTTAATAAGAATATTCCCTACTGAAAAGTCCAGTAGTATACCGCTTACCGGATCCTTGTAATGATGTATCTTACCGTAAGATCTAGTAGTGTATACGGGCTCGTACAGTATCTGACAATAATTCCCAGTCCAGGGTGTCTAAATAAACAGATACAAATACGCGAACAACTACTGGCGAGGTACAGAGCCTGGTGTCTATTCTAATACGTGGGCGAGTCAAATGCCTGGCGAACTAGACAAAACAGGATACCCGCCCTCTAACCGGTGAGGCAGATGTACAGTCTACGGTGACAGATCAAACTCACGAGGAAACAATCCCCGCGCAGCGAATCCTAACTATCGCTAATGGACCTAAATACCGTAAACTTGCTGCGGTGTGATTTATATGGTATATATACGAGCTAGTGGATTAACGGACTAGCGTAACAATACTGACCATACTGATCAGTCAAAAGGGGGTAGTACCTAAAGTAACGATACTGCTGCTCAGGCAAAACAACAGTCTAAAGGGGTTGTGCCTAAAGTAATAATACTTTCTCTCAGATAAAACAGTCTAATAAGTAAATACTCCTCTTTGCCATAAACTAAATATCAGATCCTAAATTTACAAACTACAAATGGTAAAACTGCAGAATAGATCCTATCTGAAAGTAACCTAAAGTAAACTATAACTAGTAGAGCTCTAAGGGTACATATGTTTTAGGGTGTGTGTGTGTGTGTGTGTTATGAATAAAACAATTTTGGTGTACTCCATTGTACTAGGTTTTAGTGAATTTTGACCAAAACAATACCGGGCGCTAGCTACTAAAATAAGCTAGTCGAGCTCTTACGAGTCGAGTCGATCTTAGTCGAGTACTTACAAATGACATCAAAGCTCTCTCCTTTCTATCCACAACTCAACCGGGCAATTACGGTGTTAGTAACTACACCCGTGATCGGCACAAATACCAGATTCTGGTTGTAAGATAAGAAATAGGTGTTAATTGCTACCGTACGTTAGCTGATTTGGTATACAATTTGATTCTAGAATTTTGTTGCTGCAGTGGTTAGCAGCAATACCTATCAGTACGTGGCAAGGCGCGGTAGGATATTAATAAAACCTCCCTAGGCCAAGCAAGTGCTGGTAGCAGAAATACTCCTTGCCTGATCAAGTAACATAGGCTCAGGCAGGGGGGGTGGTACTAATGTATAAGCTACAAAGTGAACCGGTACCGAACTGTCAGTACTGCACGTCACTAAATTATGGAACGTATGCTGCCTGTACCTAAAGTGTAATTGCGTACTGATGAACAGCAATAGTTCACACCTGTAGGGAATACAGGTTAATCCGGGACTTGTAGTACAGGTTCTGCCTGAATCTAAGTTATTTGATCCTAAATTTTGCGGCGTCCCAGGACGGCGTCACGCTTACCCTGATCTATAGGTCTTACGGCGGGCAAGGGCGTCAAACAAAGTCTTACCTTCCTCTGAATCGGGCGCTGCATGGCAAAGGTGGAGTATTTAAAGGGGCTGCGCGGTCTAATCTAATGTGGGCGCTAGCGTGTTGTGGACATCTTTCCCTGTATTGCTGATGGCCTAACGATCTAAGCAGCCATCTCCCAAATGTTTGGCCGTCCCAATGGTGGACAAGGTGAAATATACATGTTCAAAGTTTACAGTATATTTACAAAAGAGTTATCAAACAAATTCAAGATATAAGGGTGTTGTAACTAATGTAAGAAGTAAGGTGATAACCGAGGGCAAACCAGCCCTTATATAGCAAATCTGGGACATAGAATCCACTAGAACCTTCCAGAGCATTCCATGGCCTCACATTGGAGCAATAAGATGTTCTATGCCCTATGATTGGCCCAACTCATCGTTCCACATGTTGTACGCACCTCATTGGCATATCTAATTAATCAGAGCGAAAATAAATAGCCCAAAAATGCAAATTTCCCGACCGGGATTCGAACTCGTAACCTATCTGTAATGTAACCTACTCCTTAACCATCTGACCACTGCACCAATAGAGTCACCTATGAATTAATGTGTACCAATATGAATAGGCATATTACATTACTGTAATTTAATGAAAATACGTCGGATTTTAGAAAGTTTTTACGTTAAGCTACAAATGGTGAAATAATAATTATAGTGAAATAATCCATCAGCATTTATTTATTGGTACGTGTAATTTATTAAAATTCGATTGTAGAAAATATAAGTCGGACCAATGTGAACAGCAATAAATTGTTGAGCAGTAAGAGGTAAATAGCACTTTCTTAACATTAATAGAACAGTTACTGAACCACATAATTAATAAATTGGCTCTACAGTAAAATAATCGCATTTGATTACCGTCCAAGTTTAAGGTAGGTGCCATAATTATACGGTTACGCCTTTTACTCTGGAAACACACACTCTGACTGTTTTGCATTGAATGCCATATTATTAGCATTAGCAAAGTCAACACAGATATTTATCATTGACTGTAAGGAACATGGATTTATTGAGATGCGAGTTATGCAAACAGCTCTAAATTTTGCATAATGTCTTGTTGTCAAAGGGCCCTGTATGCATAATGTCCTACCCACCACCAAACAGCAGCTATAACAATTATACTCCCTTACAAGAACATACATTGACATTAGAGAGGTGTGGAAAAATCCAAGAAAAATTCCAATATGATCTATAAATCTATGAGGTCAGAGCGGCGTCAGGGGTGTCATCATCTACTCCACTGGCACGATTGATCTTAATGCTCTTTGCATGCAGCAGCCTGCGGTGTCGTCGCGTTACAGCTACTGCCGCTAATTTATTGGGAGATTAGCAGTAACGCGACTTTCAAAGTCGCGGTACAGCTACTCTAAAAGTCGCGTTACGGCTAATTGTCGCGTTACAGCTAATCTATTGTATTGGTTTTACATAGGGAATCATTATCAATATTATTCTATGGTGTTTACGTAGATGAGGTCCGAAAAATGTAATGTAATAATGTTTTACAGCATGGGAGTATCCACTATCCAGAGGAGGTGGGGGGATTTTACCATCTTTCATACTGTATGTTCTTCGACAACCTCCCATTCAATATTTCAATAATATAATATTGTATTCTATGGTATTCTTAGTCACAGCCTCAAGCACAGGTACCGATTACAGCCAATAATGATATGATATTGATATTGATTTATTAGTGACGGGACACATAATAGATAACATTTAAGTTGGTATAGACCGTTAGCAACCATACAATTGTTATAGATACAGTACGAGATATTTTTGTTTTGAATTTAAATCAGTATGGTATGAAAAATATATGAACAGTACATCTTGCGCGAGATATATCGATAAAATTGTCACTTAATGGGTTAGCCACATGAGGCGGACCTCGTTTCCATGTGGGTCCCCGCTATGCAATAATGTTTTAGGTAAAATAGTCGGGGAAGTAATAAAATTAAATTTAGGACTACAGATTAGAATACACATGAACTACTAATGAGATTGTATAATTGTTGGGGAAGCAATAAATAATGGCAGCCAAAGAAGCAATGAATGGTTTTGTGGAACATATTCCACTACTTCATAGCGATGTTGTTAACGAACGCATGGCTCTGGCTCGCTACCTAGACCATATGGCATTCTGGTTGGGGACTGACATGCAGGCAATGGCCGTCCTTCCGGCCGCTGATCACCCAGTTGAAGGTCCAGCTGCATTGGGAGGCGGTGGTGAACCCGACTGGCATGTTGGTATAGTGAACCACCCCTTCGCGGCTGGACCATTCCAACCCATCCCTCCATTGCACCACCCCTTAGCGGCTGAACCATTTCTTCCCACCCACCTCCGAACCACCCCTTCGCGGCCGAACCATTTCTTCCCAACCCACCCCCGAACCACCCCTTCGCAGCCGAACAATTTCTTCCCAACCCACCCTGAACCACCCCATTGCGGCTGAACCATTCCAACCCACCCCACCACCTAACCACCCCTTCGCGGCTGAACCATTCCAACCCACCCCACCACCGAACCACCCCTTCGCGGCTGAACCATTCCTACCCACCCCACCACTGAACCAAATGCCATATGCGGGCGATGACTGGCTTATTCAAGAGCTTTAGTTTTAGATATTTTTAATTTGAATAATATAATGATAAATTCAAAGTGCAATATTTCGGCAATATACTGATATACTTTCAACCAATACCTATGGTACTGTGTACTGTGTAAGGTACTCAATACAACAATAATAATACAATAAATGATAAAGTAGCTAGTTCGAGGGGCAACACTAGTTGGAGAGTAGCACACAATCAGAACCACCTTAGGAAACTTCTTAGCCAGTCTTCCAGAACATGAGAAGTGGCAACGGATGATGCGGTTAGAGATTTGGTCTATTTTGTCCAATGCTGCATGTGCAGTTGGATTCATCAATAGACCAATACCACCATTGCCTTGCCACTATCATCTGCTAACGCCAGGGCGAGTCGCCAACCGCCCCCCATGTCCTTAATCAGAACCTCATCAGTCTGTCCAGTCTGCATTCGGTGCTCTTGAACACCCACTGCGCTAAGAGAAAGCTTATCTGCCAAGGCAGTCAGCTCACCTTGTCGCATTGGGGACCCGAGTGTTAGGGTGTTTACTGAGGCTAGTCTAGTGACTTGCCTCAGATTCACCAATGGCTTTGTTGGTCGGGGTGGAACATGAGAGTAGCCCCCAACTACAGAATCCATCTCCCCCTCACAATCTGGCCTCCCTGGTGACCCGGGGTTTGGGCCAGAAAGGTCATCAGGAAAGGGACTCAAATAATTGTTGGCTGCTCTCTCTCCAGTAGGGGGTGAGACAGGCAGCCGGTCAGGAGTTAACTGACGCCTGTGAGGCCGATTGTGTCCGGTAATTCCACTGGCCTCTAGTGGCCGGACCTCCGCATTACTAATGTAATCCATAGTGGGGGGTTGGGGGGTGCTTTTTTGCCGAGTCAGCTCTAGGGGCAAATACCACACCCTGGTTTGCCGTTCCACAGGGTGGGTGTCGCAGTGGAGTCAGATATGAGGCCCATCACCCATATCTACACTGGCGCACATGACCCACCATTGGCTGTGCAGCTCATCTGCTGGGTCATACCCTGTACCCCTGCTGCCAGGTGCAGGTCGCAGTGAAGTGCACTCAGAGTGAACATGAGAACACTCTACTCCTGACCAGCCATTGGTAGATCACCATCTGCCTGGCCAGGCCATATACTCCTGCAGCCAAGTATATGGGTCCTTAATCCAGGACCAACGGCGTCCTTATCCCAGAACGAAGGGGGTCCTAGTTACAGGACCAGATTTGCCCTAGTAAGAGGGTCTATGCAGCTACAGGTGGCACCTCCTTTATGCTGCATGGAGGTGGCAAGTTTTCTTGATCAATGACCTAGAATACCTGACCTGACCTGAGGCATCTTGTAACATGGTATCAAACTGGGAGGAGGCAGAGGGTATGAGGCTAGGGGGGCAGCATCGCAACGCAAAAACCACTTTGGGCAGAAACAAACAGGGATGGAGGGGGGTCATCTCCATTTGAGAGTCCTGAAGATCAGGTAGCTGTTCAATGATGGCTCTCACCTTGTTGATTCTATTTAATAAATCAGCCTCGCAGTAGGATGATGGGCCTATAGGGGAGCCGCGGAGGGTAAGGCCCATTGAGAGCACGGGGATGGAGTGTGGAAGAGGATTTGAAAGTAGGGTTGACAGCTCGGGTATGAAGAACTGCGATTTTGAATTGTTTAGAACAAGCCCCCTAGAATAACCTTCACGTTCAAGAATCCCAATATATTAATGATATAATTATGATAATAATAATATTAATATTAATAATGATATAATTTACGTTCAATATATTAATGAAATCAATCAGCCATATTTTACTTTCTCTAATTTAGACAAATGTCAAGAACTGGTGTCGATCAGAGTTGAAGATATTGTGGCAACCGGATCAAACAGCCTCAATGGTTTCCAACATCATGACACAACATCACCTGGTGGTCCGTGGACAATCATCCAAAGGAGGGTTGATGGTTCAGTTAATTTCGAACAAAACTGGTTTGAGTATACAGCCGGGTTTGGTGATGTCCACACGGAATTTTTCCTCGGGTTGGAAAACATCCACAGACTCACCTTTGGAGGAGTCCGTCTTAGGATAGATATGTGTCGCTCCGATGGAGTGTACCGATACGCGGAGTATGATTCATTCTCTGTTGGTCCAGCTCCTTTATATACGTTAAGCATCTCTGGATACTCTGGCGATGCTGGTGACAACATATTGGTTGGAGCCCAAGGCACAAATTTTAACCTCAATGGAAAATCGTTTTCAACATTGAATAATGATAACGATTGGTGGTCTGGGGGCTCCTGTGTACAAGATTCAAGATCGGCATGGTGGCTTGGTTTTTGCGGTTATTCGTCCCTCAATTCATATGGAAGTACAGGAGAGGTATATTGGGGTTCATTCGCATCGGATGTGCCTCTTGCTACTGTGGAAATGAAAATACGGGAAACTGGTTTCTGTAAGTAAATTGTTGCTTTACTTTTGTTACTTTTACTCTGAGATATACTAAAATATATATATATACTAAAATATACTCGTAGTTAAAATAGTTATCGGTGCAATCGTTTAAAAGAATCGTACATAGTTGATTTCACACGACAAGAATTTCGGACACAAGGAGCTCGAGGACAAATTTATAAGGTTATGCAAGCTAAAAAGGGATAGTCTACTACTGGGATCGGCATGCTCATTGCAGCTGCATTTTTAAGAATGCTGTGCCGGCTTGTCGACAAAATTGCGCCACCACAACTCACTATCACGCATGACATTTGCTAGATCATCCGCATCTTCAAGGCCAGTGTCCTTTAAGATGCGTCTCAAGAAAATCATGGGCTGTCCATCATATGCTTATTCACTCCGTGAGGCTGCCAAAGGACAAGATTATGCACTGGCTGGTCCTCACGGCGAAAGCAATGACCTGCAAAGCAGAGACGACTTTGTTCTAGTGTCAAGCTTGGGGGAACCAATGAGACTCCTCCAATGTTATATAGTGTCTGGTTGGAGATGTGTGCATTGTAATTGACACAATGAATTGACACGTAATCAACAAGGATAATATTTTTAAATCTCATATTCGTGATCAGCATCCCAAAAACCTAAACGGTCATAAAATCAATTTGATTTTATGGTGATTTTTCATTAACATATTTCCACTACTTGTTTTTTTCGTGCTCCAGTGGGCACAAATAACTGACTAATAACTAATTAACTAATATATCAACATGCCTACTTTGTTATATTACACAACTGTTCGATATGTTTGATGTAAAGGAATATTATTCCTTTACATCAAACGTCTTTACTTCCAAACGTCCAAACTTTACATCCAAATGAAATCAGTACATTTTAAAACCTCAATAGCCAAACTGTACGGCCTCTATCGGCCACTTTCGGTACTCTTTTAGTATCTATTAAAAAAATAAGAATTTTGCTTATAATCTCTCTTTCGATTACTGATAATGAATGCAACAAAACAAAAAAGCATAGTATGGTTTAATGGTTATATACAAAAGTCTTTGAAGGGGGATGTATTTTGTGAAATTTTATCAATTCCGAAAGGTGTTGATATAGTAAGTGTGCTAAGAACTCCTCATATCTCAAAAACTACTGGAGCAATTACACTTTTATTTGTCTCATCTGAAAGAGGATATAATTTTAGTTAAGGCCTAGTATTGTCGACGCGCTAGACATATTGTTTCAGTTATTCTGTCAAAGAGAAATAACTGGCCCACTAAATTTAGGGGCTTTGCAGCAGCTTGGCGGGTCGAGTCGTATTATAGTAGGTCATTGTCTGGTTCGTTGCCATATCCGTCTGGTTCAGGTCGGCTTCTCCGGGTGCTTAGAGAGTCGTTCTAAGCAACCGAAAGATCGTGAGTTTGAAACAACCCAGTTTTCGTTAACTCTGCGGCTTCAGCCCACCCAGCTGTGCCTCCGGTGTTTCACACTTTCACTATTAATTTTACTCGGCTGGAGACTGATTACATTTTAATTGAAGCACCTGACAATTTTTTATTTCAAATGTTGTTGTTCTCAATTAATTACTGCAATATATTATTTGCAGAGCGAATATCCAGGATATTGACTATGGAGAATCATATTTATATGGGAATAGAGGACCCAACGTAGCATAAAGTATTGTTATGTATTCCAGTAAAAGTGTAATTATACTTGTGGTGGTGGAAAACACTATTTATTATTTATTGTTCGAGTGTCGAAAACAGTTAAAATTACTGAATTATTTCGCAGTAACGAGTAAGTACCGCACCCTAATAGGCCACTTATTTTATTTTAGCTCTAATACAGTTATACTCATTGATAATGGCGTCACTTAACGTTGAAATATATTTGAAATAAAATTATATTGTAATTACGTAATTAAACGCTCCCTTTTATAATAATAAACTATAACTTATTATTTATTACATAAATATGTCAACATTACCGGTAATTTTGGCTGCTGGAATAATATGGAAAACAATTTAAATTATCTATAAATCTAAAGTAATAGGCCTATGTCCGTCCAATACAATTATTATTAATATTATTAATCTGTAAAAACTGTATAATTATTGTTGATAGTAATTTATTCCTGTAACTTTAGAAGAATTTTTAAAAGAATTTAAATTAATATAAAGGTATAGTAATGTCCAAGGCAATTAATTATTGTCCATAAATGTCAAGTAATATGTCGAATATATACCGTAATTATTATAATGTTAAGGGGGGGGTGGGGGGGGGGGGGGGGACTGAAAAGTTAATAAATCTTATTTTGGTTGATTTTTGTGCAGAATTTAATGGCGTATCCGGATATGTTAGTTATGACTTCTTAACATCTCTACTCGGTTTGGAGATATGACGGTTTTACTATAACATGATTCCATGAAAATAAAATTAACATTATTTTCCCGATAAAACGTGTTTTCTCACAAACAGAGAGAATATATTTTTTATAATCATCAAAACTGACATCGGAAATGACATCAGCGACCCTGAAAACCCCCATAATGAAAATTTTAGTTAGAGTGTGTGGTTCCTTATATTTTGACGGACAAACCAACAGACAGACATTCCGCCGGACAGGCTAATTAGATTTTTCCACACTTGCAAACTGATTTAAATGTTTAATCTTTAAACGCATTTTACTCGGAATTATCGTTTTTTTTGCTCCACTCAAAATTTAACGACTCCGTCATTTTAAAACAAAATGTTTGAAATTATCAGTGCATGGTCTTGACATATATGTAGATTATACATAGATATATATAGATAATTGAAAAAGTTATGGCCTCACAAAATACATTATAGTCAATATATTAAGAAATATAGGTTTAAATTTCAGCAGTCAGTTTAGGCAGTTTAGAGTAGGCAGTTGCCAGAAAATTAGATCTGGTATATATAGTAGGCCTATAGCCTATGGCATAGATGCCTACCAAGTTTCAGGCTAAATGGATTAAAAACAATCAAATGAGATCAGTTTTTCACTTTGAGACATTTCGCCCTCTAGCGGTAGACTGGGGAACTTCAGACTACTCTGCGACCCCGTGAAAGATATAGCCTATTTTGTAATAGATACCTACCAAGTTTCAGCCTAAGCGGATTAAAAACAATCAAATGAGATCAGGTTTTCACTTTGAGACAATTCGCCCTCTAGCGGCACACTAGAGAACTGCGGACCGATCAAACTCCTCGGTAAAGTATAGCCTATGCCTTGAAATTAATTAGAGTTTGGCGAGCTCGAATCGTGTTAGCTATAGTGAAGGGTTCATTAAATGTTCTCTCTGTTATTTGTACATCGCGCTCATCAGGGATCTTTTCCTATAAGACTGAGTGGGCTGTGTACGCGCTTTTGAAGACCTTTAGCAGTTTAACCTGCCAAAATTTATATGTCTTTTGGTTTATAAATATACTTTAGAAGATGACAAATATTTAATACCAATAAACACAACATTAGCAGAAGCCAGCCTAGTGCGCGTCCATTCACCCGCTGGATATTCCCGGGAGACTGGATTCTGAGGGCTTAGATTATTATTGCAGTGTAAGCTTACTGTACTGTATTATTCGATTGATCGTTAATAATTAATTTCTGACTAATATTATTCACTTTCGGGAAATATTAACAGTTCCTTTAGGACGTGGCGCTCTATCTAAGTAAACAGAGATATGACTTATACTAATCACAACGGTAAGTCGGTAAGGCTTATGATTCACGTATGAGGCGCATTCTTTAGGAAATGCTTAGTTATCCATCACAATCATGCACACTACCGGTAACACACAATACTGCCCACTAATTTGCCGACCGTCAATGATTTTTATCATATACAAAGAGAACAGCAACGGACCAATGTAGTGCTTATCAAATAGCATTAAATTCACTACAAACCACAACAATATAAGTCGCAATCGCTATATATAACCCGCCTCTATAACCTGTAGTGTATCAAGAAAATTGGGAAATTTGGGTTCTTTATATATGTTCTCCAAATAATATTCAACCAAAACACAACAGTAAACAGCATTAAGACGGTAAGTTAAGATATGATATGACAAGATGTGAACAAAGTATTGTTATGCATTGATATGAATCGATAACAGTCATACGCTCTATAATTTAAGCCTACTAATGTTTCTTCTAAAGTATGAAAACGAATTGACTCTAGAGCCGTTGTTCCTGGCCTAGATAGCAATAACACAAAGTATTAAGTAAAAACAGTAAGACTGAACACTCTCCTTATGATCGGCCGAAAAGCTACACGTCGACAGGAAAAATCGCTCTGATTGGCTCAAGCCAAACAAAGAACCATGCGTCCAATGGCTGTTTCCATGTCAGCAACCGGCTGTTAGATGTCGTAATATGAATCATCACGGCCAAGCTGTGAAAGGCATTTGGTGCATTGCAGGTTTTTTGCCTTACTATGTCCGCTAAAACACGTATATAGCAGAATGACTTTTATGTCCGTTAAAACACCTGTAACGGTACCTTGTGGGCGAGGGGAATATATGTATAGTTAGAGAACCTTTTTAGAGTATTCCAGCGCCTGGGGGAAAACTGGATTGCGAAGCAAAAGGGGCCAGTTATATCCCACAGAAGCTTTTACACCGCTCCCAGAAAATGGGATTTGAGTCTATAAAATATACAAAATCACAGTTTCTAATATACGTAAATACTCTAAACAGTTAGTCTTTCTTGCGCGGACGGCGTTTACGCAGTTTTTTAAAGCTAGCCAGAGTCCTTTTCTCTTTGGGGCGAGCCACTTTACAAGGAGGGCTATAACTCCTGGGTGAAGGGTGCAATATGATTGCATCAGAGGGTGTAGGATTATGGTCGGTGTATCCGCCAGTCGAAGTACCGGGTTGATTGACATCAACGTCCGGGGAGAGGGGTCTAACGGCTTTGAGAGCTCGTTTCAAGACAGCCGCTCTTACGGGTCCTTTACGAGTGGTCTGAACGAGGGCCGTGGGTGGACCATAGGCAGTTAGAAACCTCCGGGGTTTAATGGTCCTTTCCAACTCGCGTTCGCGGGCTCGGTATTCGTAAGGCCGTCGATGTACTTCCTGTAACTCGGGGTGTGAGTTAACAAACAAGTCTCCATAGTCCGGATCCTGACGGATATAATTGATTAAGTTATAGGAATGAAGGTCGCTAGGATTAACACTCCTGAGAAATTTGCGTACGAATTTAGTTGAAATACATTCTCCGACGCGCTTCAGTAGTTCGTAACTCGATATGCGTGATTTCTGTTCGACAGAAGCGAATAGATAAGGATGGAACGCATAAATTCCTTCGTAAGCGCGTCCAGGATAATAACGATGGCACGAATCACAATGTAAATCAGCGTTCGCTTCCCAAGCTCTGATGTAACGTAGTGTGATCATTTCATCTACGCTTTCCAAATCGTGATTAAAAGGGCAATCGAAACTGGCGTGTCCCTTTAGTTGACAATGGTGACATTGAGTCATAAATTGAGGGCAAACCGCAAAAATGTGCAAGTTATTGAGTCTGCAATACGCACAATAAATTTCCATCACCGGTTGTTCGTGGAAATAGGAACAGCGGACGTTTGTGTCCATGGGCGTAACATGGTCTCTCGATGCGCATAACCGACAACGTTGCCGAGAAACATAGTTGGCATGGCGATAATTGTACGCAGTGAGACACTGTGGACCTTGATACCATTCTAGGATGTAATCGTTGTCGCTGTTCCGGGCGCGATAGGCTGAATCTCCTCAGATTCTAGGCATATTGGTTCGTCTTCCCAGTCTGTTACGAATAGAATTTTCGTGATCTATTCTCGGTTTATCGTTCCGACTCCGCTGGGTATGATATTTAAATAGAACCATTTCCCTTTCGGTGTCTACATCGTCCGTATCATGTAAATCGATAGGATGGCCGGTAGTTAGGAAGTCCATATATGTACTATTACGATGCGTATAGCGAGCGGTGGATTTTCGATAGTCCAATTCACGCGCAAGTTGCTCTTGGGACATCGGCGGTTCGATATAACGACCATCGTCCTCCGTAATGGTTGGATCGGCTTCACCGCGTATTAAGCTATCCACAAATGCTTGCAAAGGTAGAGTATATCGCTCCCTGCTACCAAGATCATCTTCTATCAACTCCGTCATATCTGCTATCTGAGTTTATTAATATCAAATGAGTTTATATTTAGGCGAGCGGGCGTCGCTGCCTACTTCTCTTTGCCCCCGGACAGTGGGATTCTCAGCGCCGATGTACCGTCGTCGCGGTGTTTACGCCAACATGTAGCAACATCACGACAACGATAACCGGCACAAGTCACTCCACTGTCCGTCCCAAAGGCTTGAATCCACTTTAGGTTCTTTCTATAGGAGAGTTGGGCTACTTTCACAATTGCGACTAGCTACTGTAAACACACCTTAGCAGTAACATTCACCTATAAACGCACAAATTCCACACAACTGTCACCAATTGTACACATACAGGCCATTTGTCCGTTAGTCAGTGCCTTCCAGAATGTCACGTTATTACTGTGTATCCTTGGATACTAACAGTGTGCTATGTATTCTCTATGCTATGCAATGTGACAAGCTTTCTATTGTTCTCTTAACTTGCTTCTAATTCTAGCGTGGGTGTTGCTATGGTGACATTATGGAAAGCTAGCGGTAGAATTAGAGTAATTCTCATGCATACAGATCTGGGATGCTATTTAATAATAATTCTTTAATTGTCAATATCCTCTTTATATATGATTTTATTAATTTTATCAGCTATTGACTATATGTTGGAGATTCTCGCACTCTAATGCACTCAATAGGATGAATCTCCGCTCCCATGATCTATTAATTAATGGAATTTTGGGGATGTTATAAATTGCATAAAACGACAATTTATGAAATTCATTTAAAATATGAATTTAAATTTATTCCCATGAATTTTATTATTTGATGTTAAAATTGACACAATTTGATTCCAGAGCAGGTCTGGGGACATAGGATCCTTAATTCTATGAAATTTGTCCTTTAAGAGTATCGGTAAGTGCTGCGATATCTTAATTGACTAGAAATTTTAAAGGATCCGAATTTTACAGATTTTAATAAATATTAAATTAATATTTAAGATGGGCACCGATTTATTCCAGAACTTGTCTGGGGACGTTAACCACTGATTCTATAATTTGTCTTTCAAGTATATCGGTGGGTGCCGCGATATCTTAATCGACTAGAATTACAGATGGTCAAAAAGGTTTAACAGATTTATTTGCGTTTTACGCTACTGTTATAGGGACATCACGCTACTATATGTATTATTATATATGGTATGAGAGCAATATCGCACGAAGCAATGTCAGTGTGAAGAGGCAAGTCGTTTCCAAGGTCTACCCAGAGCTTGGTTTAGCCGAGACACGAGGATCTGAACTTTGCATTCCTAATACTCTGCCTACCAATAATACTTGAATATAGTAGTGGCTTTATTGTACTTTAATAAGTACGGACATTTCATCTTACTGTAGTCACGTATTTATAATAGGATACGGACAGTAAGGAAAGAGAAAAATAATTATTTCTCGCCGTCACACTAAATATATATTATAAGTAATTACGTACGTAATAAACACTAATATATTGCACTAATCTACTAAATAATCACTAAAATATCATTCTACTAAATAAAATTAAAGAAAACGATTATAATAAAATGACATAATAATACATACATAAATATAAAATAAAACAAATATAAAATGATATAGTCACACGCCCACTCCATATGTTATTACGTTATGGAGTCCCTAGATATTTGTCGGATTAGGGAAGTGGTCGTAGGAAGAGTATCTTGCCTTCCATAGTTTCCGGACAGTTTTTGGTCTCTTTCCCGTAAACATAAACGACTAGCTGGGCGATTGAGTTGTTGTGTTACTTTCTCCGCTCCCTTGGCCTGTCTAATCTCCGCCGGGGTAAGATAAGGAGGCCATTCTTCTTCTTCCTTACTTAAGAAGTCGGATCCACCTAACCAGCCTGGAGTATCTATCAGTTCTTGAGGAGTTGCTCCTCTGGAAGCGATGTCGGCTGGATTAATCGTCCCAAGGCAATGTCTCCATTGATCTACATTGGAGTTAATATCGTCATTATCTGAGGAGTATGGTGTTCCCTCAGTTGGATCGTCCACATCACTGCTCTCCACTTCCCATTCCTTTACTTGGTATACCTGTTGTTGAGGTAATCTCTCTTTGAGAGTTCTACGGGAAGGGCCAGTGAAGTACCAACCTACTCTAGTTCTTACCGCATAGGTTTGTAGTGGCTGCGGTTGAGCAGGCCGTTTCTCCAATGTCTCGAGCGCCTCATGCGCGTTTTGGCCGATGAGTATTTGCACTCCAGGATAATCTGTCTGGAATCGAGGTATCTTAAGATGTTGGATGCTCTCATCCTCGTCCCAATTATAAAGGTCTGCTTGGGTAGCAGCGAAGTTCTTTATAGCCACCATTTTTACCGACCTTATACCTTGTGCTCCTAATTTATCCTGGGGGGTGGACAACACACCTACATAGTAGTCTGCCGTTAGGGTAGATTTCCAAACCTGCATAATTCCTGACATATTCAATTTAGTCCGGAATTTGGGTTGTCCAGCAAAAATATCTTCGGCTAGTTCTTGATCGATGAATGTTCCTGTGCTGCCGGAGTCAAGGAGGGCGTTCACTATGTAACTTTTGTTAGGACCATGAACTCTTACCTGCACTACAGGAAATTCTCTGATTCCTACGTTGGAAGTTGGAGCTTTCCAAGATGGTTGTTTGGCAAAAGTAGTTGGGGGAAACTCATTGTTGGTGTCCTTTTCATAAGTAAGTGCTCGATACACTGAGGTATTTATTAGGTAACAGGATTCGTTGGCGTCGGAGAATTCGTCAGTATAGAATCCTTCCATCTCAGACTCTTGATCAGTGTCATTTACATCACTGAATTGGACATGTAGTTCGGGCTCACTTACCTGACTCGGGTTGTCTCGTTCGAACTCACTGTGTAACAAGATGTGATGTTTCGCGCCACACTTTGCACACTTTACGTCGGAGTAACAGGTTCGCCGTTGGTGTCCTGATCTGAGGCAATTATAGCATAACCGCTTATTCCACAGGACTGTACGTCTGTCTACAGGGGATTTCTTTAGAAATTCAGCACACGCACTCAAACGGTGGGTCCCGTCGCACAGCGCACAGTTAGGTTTTATGTTACTCACTTTACCTTGGGTAACTTGATGCACTCTCGTTTTTTCTTCGGGTTTTCTTCGGTGCATTCTGTTAGGAGACTGAGGGGGGGTCTTGGCAACCTGTTCTCTCCTATCGTTGTTTCGAGCCTTGTATTTACTTACATCTTTTGAGGTTTTGTCAACGTAGCAAGATCTCTCAGTGTCTTTCCCGCTGTCCTCTTCTTGAGAAGCTTGGCTTTCGCCGTCGTCAGTGTAACACACCGGTGTTACTCTTCTCCTAGAAGCGGGTTTCTCACTTACCTTATTTTCCGATGTTTTCTCTCTGGACTGCTTGATGAGTTGTAGTTTTACCTCACCATCTAAGAAGGACATGAGATCAGCCATGGTAGGACTTCGTCGTTGTTGTTCATTCATGTACAACACTTTCTTGTCCCAGCGTGTACATACTCCACCCTTTGGTAAAGTAGAGACTACTGCTCCAATAACCATTGAACTCTGATATTCATGAGACTTACCTAACCAGTCCAATTGTCTACAGATCTCCTGAATTTCATCGGAAAACTCTATAATCCCGCTACTAAGGAAGTGTCGGGGGGCTACTAATTTTGCATACAAATACTTAGCTATGTTATCTTTGTTACCATACCTGATGTTTAATGTATCCCAAACTTGTCTTAATCCATCTGGATGTCCAATAAACTTTAACGCCATTAACCTGGGAGGTCCTTCCAAGCACTTGATGAGGAACCTAAGTTTCTCTCCGTTAGATAGTACAGAGTTTTGTATGCTATCTTTGTAATATTCATTGAAAGGTAGCC
>JAUCBJ010005450.1:0-54599 GCA_032718475.1 Nemertoderma westbladi
ATCAGTAAAGTTAAGGTATAAATGATTTGGTATGGTATGCCGCATTTATGGATGTTATGCAGGTCGATAAAGGATATATGTCCTTATAATTAAGCCTACTAGTGTAAGGCTAAAGCAGAAAAGCACAAAATACTCTAAAGCCGTTCTTCCTGGCTTAGAATCACTAACAACACTGATAAGAATAACTATAAGAATACCAGCTACCCTTATTCCACGAAGCTCCCGTTCAACACAGAGAAAGAGCAGTGAGATAGGAAAATTCAGTTCAGTAGCTCTGTGATAGGTCAAAATCAAAGCTAACTCAAATTCTATTGGCAGATACAGAAAGCTGCAACGTGGCAATATCAGCCGTTAGCCGTCGTCATGGTAGCGACACTGTTTTCAAGAGTATCGAGCTTTTTACGTCATGAAATTGCAGATTATGTCCTCTAAAGTACAAATACAGTTCAAATACAGAAGAAATGACTTTTATGTCCTCTAAAACACCAGTACAGCAAGGACACGGCCTTTTTATGCCTGGCAAACCAACTACAGAGTACTTTAAGGGAAAATAACCGGTTAATGACGCAAAAGCTTTTACACCGCTCCCAGAAAATGGGATTTAAGTCTATAAAATATAACAAATCACAGTTTCTAAAATATAAAGATACTCTAAACAGTTAGTCTTTCTTACGCAGACGGCGTTTACGCAGTTTTTGAGGCTAGCAAGAGTCCTTTTCTCTTTGGGGCGAGCCACTTTACTAGGAGGGCTATAAATCCTGGGTGAAGGGTGCAATATGATTGCATCAGAAGGTGTAGGATTATGGTCGGGGTATCCGCCGTTTCGATATGCTTCTCCTCGAGCTGATTTTCCTCCGCTCGTAGCTGGATACGTTCATCCAAAAACTCTCGCAGAGAATGGGGTTGCCTAAGTTCGATATCTTCTTAGAGATTCTGGATTTTACAATCGAACTGAGATAAAGACAATTCGTTTATCGCTTGGACTTGCTGTTACAACTTACGTTTATCTGAACAAACGCAGGTTTCCTTTCTGATCTTTGTAGAATAGCGTTTAACTCGTTTGGTACAACGTTCTCCGCCACTTTGGTGACAGGGTATATCGTGTTAAGCCGGGACGGGACGATGGTAAGGGTTAAACGGCGATATTAAATGTCCGCGTCCCAATCCGGCTAGGTAGAATGGGCTAGTATCTAGGAAGCCCACAACTGGGGTGCCACCGACTAATTGTTCAGGTAACACTAGATCTTTGAGCAGTGAGTACAGCTCGGGAGGATCCGTCATACTAATAGGATCAAATCAAGAGTCTGAAGTCTCACTGGGGAATGAGGAGTTCTGATCGAGTATTCCGAAACTCTGATCATTGGTTTATTTAAGGATCGTCTGAGTCGAACGAGCTTAGGTGATACATCGAACAAGTTTCGCTCGAAACTCCCGTAAGTATAACGAGTAAAACCGTGTTTAAAGCAACGCCTCCGCGGATGTTTATGTCTTTCCGTTTGTTGGTTGGGTCTAGGGCATTCATCGCAATAATACCAAAAACGCACGTCTTGTAGGGGAAACGCGAGTGATCTTTCTCCAGCTTACAATATTCCTCCATCCGTTCGAAGCTATCCGGTACAACAGGTAGCGATCGATCAGCGGTAAGATACATCATAGTGGAATAGAGCCGTTTGAGTTCTACCATGCGGTCATGATGTATACCTTGAGGATATCGAGTTTCTAGATTCTGTTGACTGGTAATATCGAGATAGGTTTCTCTCAAGAATTCCAGGTATTTGGTGGAGTCGCTGCGTTTATCCGGCATTTCGACATCTGCACTTTCAAGTCGGTTTCGAATAGAATTTTCGTGTTCGAGTCTCAGTTTATCGTTCCGCTTCCGCTGGGTATGATATTTAAATAAACCATTTCCCTTTGGTGTCTATATCGTTCGTATCGTGTAGGTCGATAGGATGACCAGTAGTTAAGAAGTCCATATACGTACCATTACGATGCGTATAGTGAGTGATGAATTTTCTACAGTCTAACCCACGCGCAAGTTGCTCCCGGGACATTGGCGGTTAGATATAACGACCATCGTCCTCCGTAGTAGTTGGACCAGCGTCGCCGCGTATCAAGCTATCATCAAACGCTTGTAAAGGTAGAGTATATCGCTCCCTGATACCAAGATCATCTTCTATCAACTCAATCATATCTGCTATATAAGTTTATCCATATTATAATGAGTTTATATTTAGGCGAGCGGGCGTCGCTGCCTACCCCAATCCGCCCCCAGACAGTGCGAGATCCTCAGCACCGATGTGTCGTCGCCGCTGTACTTTCGCCAACGACGTAGCCGCACAACGACAACGACAACCGGCACAAGTCACTCGACTGTCCGTCCCAAAGGCTTAGATACACCTCAGGTTCTTACTGGAGAGTTAGGGTTACTTTCACAATTGCGACTCGCTACTGTAAACACACCTTAGTAGTAACATTCGCCTATAAACTCACAAATACCACACACACAACTTGTCACAAATTACACACACTCGGGTCACTTGTCCGTTAGTCAATGCCTTCCAGAATGTCACTGTATTATTATGTATCCTTGGATACTATCAGTGCACTATTTATTCCCTATGCTATTCAATGGGACAAGCTTTCTATTGTTCTTTTAACTCAATTCTAATTCTAGCGTGGTTGTTACTATGGTGACATTATGTAAAGCTAGCGATAGAATTAGGGTAATTCCAATGCATACAGATCTGGGATGTTATTTAATAGTAATTCTTTAATAGTCAATGTCCTGTTTTATACATGACTTTATGAATTTTATCGGCTATTGACTATGTTTGGGAGACTTTCGCACACTCATACGCATAATAGATAAATCTCCGCTCCCTTGATCTATTAATTAATGAAATTTTGGGAATGTTATAAATTGCGTAAAAATGGCAATTTATTAAATTCATTAAGAGACATGAATTTAAATTTATTCCCTGAAATTTTATTATTTGATAATTAAATTGACATATTTTGGTTCTAGAACATGGCTGGGGACACAAGATCCTTAATTCTATGAAAATTGTCCTTTTAAGGATATCGGTAAATGCTACGATATCTTAATTGACTAGAATTGTTGAAGGATCTGAATTTTACAGATTTTGATTTATTAGATTTGCAAATATTAAATAATTAATATTTGAGATGGGCACCAATTTATTCCAGAACTTGTCTGGGGACGTTAACCACTGATTCTAGAATTTGTCTTTCAAGTATATCGGTGGGTGCCACGATATCTTAATCGACTAGAATTACAGATGGTCAAAGGGTTTAACAGATTTATTTTGCGTTATACGCTACTGTTAAAGGGACATCACGCTACTATATGTATTATTTAATATACGGTATGAGAGCAATATCGCACGAAGCAATGTCAGTGTGAAGAGGCAAGTCGTTTCCAAGGTCTACCCAGAGCTTGGTTTAGCCGAGACACGAGGATCTGAACTTTGCATTCCTAATACTCTGCCTACCAATAATACTTAAATATAGTAGTGGCTTTATTGTACTTTAATAAGTACGGACATTTCATCTTACTGTAGTCACGTATTTATAATATGATACGGACAGTAAGGAAAGAGGAAAAGAATTATTTCTTGCCGTCGCATTAAATATAATATATACGTAATTAAGTAATAAACGCGAATATATATTGCACTAATCTACTAAATAATCGCTAAAATAACATTCTACTGAATAAAATTAAATAAAACGATTAAAATAAAATTACATAATAATACATACATAAATATAAAAATAAAACAAATACAAAATAATAGAGTCACACACCCACTCCATATGTTGTTACGTTATGGAGTCCCTAGATATTTGAAGGATTAGGGAGGTGGTCGTGGGAAGAGAATCTTGCCTTCCACAGTTTCCGGAGAGTCCTCCATTCCCTTCCGGTAAACACAAACGACCGACTGGGTGATTGAGTCGCTGCATCCTGAATACAATTCCAGGTTTCCTCTTCGTCCTGGAATAGTGACGATAGAAACATCGCTCAAAGTATATGAAGGCGTCACAAAGCCGATTCCAGGAGCTATAGTGGTCCGTCGCTCTCTGCAGGAGAGGTGAGAGTCCCTGCGGGACGTCTGATGTTCCAGAGCTCCAATCGCTCTCTCTGATCTTCATGAAGGATCCACTCGCGGTGGGGAGGTCCAGATCCACGGCGTCGTCCCTGGCAATATGTAATACCGACAGATCTATCCCGGGTTCAAATAACTCCGCTCCACCCGTCCGGGTTTTAGGTTTAACTTTCTCCGCTCCCTTGGCTGGTCTAATCTCAGTCGGAGTAAGATGGGGAGGCCATTCATCCTCCTTACTCAGGAAGTCGGGTTCACCTAACCGGTCTGTAGTATCTGTCAGTTCTTGAGGAGTTGCTCCTCTGGAAGCGATGTCAATTGGATTAAACTTCTTGGGGCAATATCTCCATTGATCTACATTGGAGCTAAGATTGTCATTATCTGAGGAGTGTGGTGTTCCCTCAGTTGGGTCGTCTCCCTCACTAGTATCATCTTCCCATTCACTCACCTGGCAGACGCGATCTTGAAGCAGTCTTTCCCTGAGCGTTCTACGGGAAGGTCCAGTAAGGTACCAACCTACTCTAGTTCTTACCGCATAGGTCTGTAGTGGCTGCGGTTGAGCAGGTCGTTTCTCTAATGTCTCCAGCGCCTCATGCGCATTTTGGCCGATGAGTATTTGCACTCCAGGATAATCAGTCTGGAATCGAGGTATGCTAAGATGTTGGATGCTCTCATCCTCGTCCCAATTATAAAGGTCTGCTTGAGTAGTAGCGAAGTTCTTTATAGCCACCATTTTCACTGACCTTATGCTATGTTCTCCTAGTTCGTCCTGGGGGGTGGACAACGCGCCTACATAATAATCAGCTGTTACTGTAGATTTCCAAACTTGCATGATTCCTGACATGTTTAGCTTGGTTCGGAACTTGGGTTGTCCAGCAAAGATGACTTCGGCTAGTTCTTTATCGATGAATGTTCCTGTGCTACCAGAGTCCAGGAGGGCGTTCACTATATAGCTCTTCTGAGGTCCGTGGACCCGTAACTGGACTACAGGAAATTCTCGGATTCCTATATTGGAAGTTGACGCTTTCCAAGATGGTTGTTGATCTGAAGTAGTTAGGGTGAGGTCGCTGTCTGTGTCTTTCTCATACATGAGTGCTCGATACACTGCGGTGGTGTTTATTAAGTAACAGGATTCGTTTTCGTCGGAGAACTCGTCCGTATAGAATCCTTCCATCTCAGATTGATCAGTGTCGTTCACATCACTGAATTGGACATGTAGTTCGGACTCACTTACCTGACTCGGGCTGTTTCGTTCGAATTCCGTGTGCAACAAGATATGATGTTTTGCGCCGCACTTTGCATACCTTGCATCGGAGTAACAGGTTCGCCGTTGGTGTCCTCGTCTGAGGCAATTATAACACAACCGCTTATCCCACATGACTTCACGTCTATCCTCGAGTGATTTCCTCAGGAATTTATCACACACATTCAAACGGTGGGGCCCGTCGCACAGCACACATTTCGGCTTGATGTTACTTACTTTAACCTGTGCTATGTGGTGCACACTTGTTCTTTCCTCGGGCTTTCTCACCTGAATTCTTTTAGGAGACGTAGGAGGGGTTTTTTGTACCGGTTCCCTTCTGTCATTGGGTCGAGACTTGGATTTACTTACCTGGTCTTTAGGCATTTTATTGACATAATAAGATCTGTCAGTGTCTTTCCCGCTATCCTCTCCTTGAGAAGTTTGGCTTTCACCGTCGTCGGTATAACATACTGGTGTTACCCTTCTCCTAGAAACGGGTTTCTCACTTACCTTGTTTTCCAGTGTCTTCTCTCTGGACTGCCTTAGGAGCTGTAATTTCACTTCTCCATCTAAGAATGACATGAGATCAGCCATGGTAGGATCTCGTCGTTGTTGTTCCATCATATATAACACTTTCTTGTCCCAGCGTGTACCTACTCCACCCTTGGGCAAAGTAGATGCTAAGGCTCCTACAACCATAGAATTCTGGTATTCATGAGACTTACCTATCCAATCTAGCTGTCTACAGATCTCCTGAATTTCGTCGGAAAACTCTATAATCCCGCTGCTAAGAAACTTTCGGGGCGCCATTAATTTCGCATATAAATACCTAGCTATGTTAGTCTTATTACCATACCTGATGTTTAGTGTATCCCAAACTTGTCTTAATCCGTCTGGATGTCCAATAAACTTTAACGCCATTAACTTGGGAGATCCTTCCAAGCACTCGATGAGGAATCTAAGTTTCTCTCCATTAGATAGCACAGAGTTCTGTATGTTATCTTTGTAATATTCATTAAAAGGTAACCATTTCATCTCATCTCCATTGAACTTGACGATCTCTCCCACCTTTACCGCTTGCCGGGCTTCGGTTCTAGCCATTTGACGGGCAAAACTTTCTTGGGCCATCGTATTATTGAATAGATAATTATCGGTATATAAGTTTCTCGGATTATTATCAAGTCTAGATGAGATATCATTATCAACAGGTTTATAATTACCCTTAATAGGGTTTACTATAGGAGTTTCTACTTCGCTAGCAGTATAGATGCGTGTAGGCTCCACACCTTGCGCATGAGATACTTCAGACCTAACAGGTTGACACATTGTTACCGAGGGTGGTGGTATACCCTTTTTTAAGTTTACTAATTTATCGCGTTCTAACGCGATACTTTGCTGCACTTCTTGCAACTCTAACTTACTTTCCCTCACTGTTCCTTTTAAATGTTGGACAGTCCCTTCCAACTCTCGGACCTGTTGGGAGGAGCGTATCCGATTCTCCTTCATCTCTCCGAGGAGAATATCCATCCCCCGCCGTCTCTCGTCTACCCAATCAACCGCCGAAACGGGATCCGCCAACGTCGTAGCGGGCAGACGAGGGACAACGGGCGACAAATCATGAATACTTCGCTCGGGGTCCAGGACCTGAACTGTCTCCTGGGCAGTTCTACGGGGCACAGGTAGCTTAGTGCTATGCAGAGGGAATTTATAGGTAGCTTCAGGGAGCACAGGTGTGTCTATCACCGTAGGGGTGATTTCAAGAACAGGCCTAATTATTTCAGGCTCATCTACTATAGTAGGGAGTCTTTCTATTTCAATTATTTGGTCTGTGGGTTCTGTACTACCTAAGTTGGTGTTATTTAGTTGTCTTCTAACAGCTGGAGGCAAATCAGGCAATTTCTGACGGTGGAATGTTCTTTTACGTCTGCTTAGACGAGATCGCTTTCCTCCGCCTTCAGTGTCGGTGGTATCGCCTTCCTCAGATGATGTATACCCCTGTCTTTTGGGAGTAGATCGACTCATCATCTGCATATTACTAGCTGCTAACTGTTTACTGAAGTCGTCTTGCTTCTCTTGAAGATTTTCCAACTCCAGTTGGATGATCTCTTCAGCCGCTTTTCGTTCTACTTCCGCCACTGCTGCCGCTTTTGCCTCTGCCACTGCTGCTTTTGCCTCTGCCGCTGCCGCTTTTCGTTCTGCCTCTGCCACGGCTGCTATCTTTCTGTCTTCTATACGTTTTTTCCTTACTTGTTCTTCCTTTTCTCTAGCGATGCGGAGTTGTTCATCGAATTTAGCTTGGTTCGCCGCTAACATTTCCGCATCGATTGCATCCAGCACAAGCTTGGTTCCTTCACTATTAGGGCTAAGCCCCTCCAGCCTTCTCCTCAACTCTTCATCTCCCACAAAGCGTTGATAGTCTGACAGATAGATGTCAATGGCATCTCTCTTTCGCGGCCCCTCCGCTGTCCCTTCGCTTTCTTCTTGAGAAGAAGTGGCGTCGGTTGATTCTTCATAGGTTGGCCGTTCATCATAAACCGTATCCGCCATCTTCGCTCCGCGTTCGGGCGTCCGCTCAACAGTATCCGAACTACTGGAGCTCTCGGGCCGCTGAGAACTAGGTTCTTGGCTCGCGGGTTGTTGAGGTTCCGCTGCTTCTTGGTCCCGCTTGACCTGAGCTCGAGTGCCTATGATAGACCTACGATGTTGGACTAGCCTAGGGTCTGATACTACTACTTGAGGGATGATTTTTCGCACAGTAGGAGGGGACTTAGACTTGGATCTAGGATGTTCTATACTTGGATCTGGGTCACTGATCTTTTTAAGACACTGTCTAACAGTCATTCTAACACTATCTAGGAGACTATCTGACAGTGATTGGGTTGTGTCAGACATGTTTGTTTACAGTTGAATGCCTACGGCTATAAATACAGCTAAAGCAAGTCTAGTAATTCAGTATCAACTGCTAGCCTAGTAATTAATTACCGATACTGCTACTCAATGCAGCGTGATATATATATAATATATTAGAATACCGGTATACTTATAGTATATATAACTATATAAGTATTATTACAGACCAGGTTTATCACAGAATACCGGTATAATTTTAGCACAAATATATAAATATATAATAGGCCTATCGGGAATACCGGTATACAGCTTACAGTTTGTAGTATATATAATTCTGGAATAGAATTAATTACAAGTACCGGTATAATTTCAGCCTAGATTTATAGAAATAAAGATAATAGGCCTATCGTAAATACCGGTATATCAATTATTTTAAATAATTGAATTTCTGAATTTTAGGGTTACTTGGTTAGGGGCCGTCCAAGTATGACGTCTGCACTTTTCCCCAAAATGTTGACCCCCTCCCTCCCCTAAATCAGATGTCATCAGATAGGCGTTGACCCACCCCCCTCCCCTAAATCAGATTAAAAAAAATTTTTCGTCCTAATCACTGAAAGATGGTGACTGGTAACTGAAACAGAAGGTCGTGCCTCGGGTCTTCGGGGGCTTCGAACAATTAAAATAGGCAAGTTATTTACTGTTCTGCTATATCTCTTCTAGCACCTATAAATTACCATGCTGACGTCAGATTTTGGCTGACCCCCTCCCCTCCCCTCATCAGCACGTCATCAGATTTTCCCAACCCCCCTCCCCCCCCTAAAGTGCTGACGTCATACTTGGACGGCCCCTTACTTTACTTACTTTATTACCGTTATTTGAGCAGTAGTCCAACTGATATTGAGACCTAATTGTTGTATGGTAGGCCTACTATTTATAAATCGTTAGATTTGATTTATAATATATATATACCCGTTTAATGGGTTTTGTCAATATTTGAAATAAATGTTATTATTTCTGGGGAGTAATCACTACACAAAGCGGTGCGCTTTCAGTGAAGTGTTACTTATAGGACACTAAAACAAATAATTCTAATTTACCTAAGTTACTTAATACTACAATTACGTACAATTCGGGTGAGATTACAATCTCTAAATAAACACAAAAATTTACAAAAAACACAAAATACGAATTTTTAGGGTAATTTTACAAGAAGTCTACAAACCAGCCTAACAAAGGGTTAGAATCTGGTTATTACAACGAACAGGGCACTACGGTATTTGAAAATAATAAGTAGTAGTAAATACACTGCGTTGTCCAGATAGGAAAATACCACCGCCTGACGACCTATAGCCGTATCGCTATAGGTTCTACGTTATGTATCACGGAGTGTTCCTACCTAGAAGCTAATAGAGCTAATCGAAGGTGCCTATCAACCACTTTACAACACAAATATAATGCCTACAATAATTACTTTCGGAAAGCACTGTACACTAAACCCTAAATTAGGTACGAGTACTTGTACAACAGATAATCAGTAGTTAAATATACTTGAACAGCTAAAAGAACCACGGCATCTGCTGGAGTGACCGGTGCACAAAATCACCAGTCTTTACCTACGCCAAGCAGCCCGTGTAGTACCGGGGTTAGTTTAACTATAACGGTATGTATAACAAACACAATTACTGTAGGAACAAACTTGGGGAATATGAATGTTGCGAATAATCGCATAAACTCTGAATAATAAATATTACGCTACGCGTACAAACTACTCAAACAAAATGCAGACCAAATACCGACAGACTACCATCAAGCCTAAACAAACTACGGTATATGCAGACTCCGAAATAATTAGGTAGTATGCGTTCTAACCCAGTAGTACGACTTATTCTTTAATTGGGGGTTTACCTTACAGCATTCGCTGCCCCTACTTCCTAACCGTTCTTTATCGGACAGGTGATCTACACACACTGCAATCCGTTCAGACTTAACAGCAATCAGACAACAGCTCAGCCTACAAATTGTCTGTACAATCTGATCAGGTTTACACGCCTTCTGTTCAATACTGGCCTACTAACAAATAAAACTGACAGAAATAGGCCTAAGTAAAATCCCAATAAAAACCAGGCGTCCCCGATTAATTATTAAGACCTACCGGCATATATAATCAAATCGAATAATACTGCTGTACTTATACGGAAGTACCGGTTAGGACAGTTAGGCCTACGGACCTACCGAAGTACCGGTTCTGGCAGTTGGACCTACGGGCCTACGGATGGACCGTTCAGGTTTACCGGTTGACCGGTACTTTCAACTTTATTGCTTACTGCAATAAAGAAGCTATATCCTTTATTGTTCGCGCTTTCAGACCTTTGGCAGTTTAACCCGCCAAATTAGGATGTCTTCTAGATAATAAATCGCTTTAGCCTCTAACAAGTATTTGATTCAATACACTAGTTGAAACCAATCTGTGCGCGATCATTCACCCGTTGGATATACCCGGGAGATTGATTTCGACAGCTTAATCGTATTGCTATGTAAGCCTAATGTATTATTCGACTGACAGTATTATATAATCTCTGACAATATTATTCACCTTCGGGGAATATTAACAGTTCCTTTAGGACGTGGCGCTCTATCTATATAAACAGAGTTATGACTTAAACTACTCACAACGATATGGCTTAGTTATAATTCACATATATGTCGCATTCTTTAGGAAATGCTTCTTTATCAGTTTCACTCATACACAATGCCGCACAATACTGCACACTAATCTGCCGATCTTCACTGATTTTAGTCACATATAAAAGGAACACAGACTGGCTCATGTAGGGTCTATCAAATAACATTAGATTCACTTCAAACCACTTTAACATAAGTCACAATCGTTATATGTAACCCTTCTCTCTTACCTTCGGTATATCAAGAATATTGGGTTTCGGGGTTATTTCTCGTTATTCCAATATAATAATTCATCAACAAATATAATGAATAACCGACAGCAAAATCAGTAAAGTTAAGGTATAAATGATTTGGTATGGTATGCCGCATTTATGGATGTTATGCAGGTCGATAAAGGATATATGTCCTTATAATTAAGCCTACTAGTGTAAGGCTAAAGCAGAAAAGCACAAAATACTCTAAAGCCGTTCTTCCTGGCTTAGAATCACTAACAACACTGATAAGAATAACTATAAGAATACCAGCTACCCTTATTCCATGAAGCTCCCGTCCAACACAGAGGATGAGCATTGAGATAGGAAAATTCAGTTCAGTAGCTCTGTGATAGGTCAAAATCAAAGCCAGCTCAAATCCTATTGGCAGATACAGAAAGCTGCAACGTGGCAATATCAGCCGTTAGCCGTCGTCATGGTAGCGACACTGTTTTCAAGAGTATCGAGCTTTTTACGTCATGAAATTGCAGATTATGTCCTCTAAAGTACAAATACAGTTCAAATACAGAAGAAATGACTTTTATGTCCTCTAAAACACCAGTACAGCAAGGACACGGCCTTTTTATGCCTGGCAAACCAACTACAGAGTACTTTAAGGGAAAATAACCGGTTAATGACGCAAAAGCTTTTACAACAACTATATCCAAGAAATTTAACAAAACCGCAAATCAGTCAAAGTGAAAAGGGGGGACAGTTCCCCCTTCAACCCCCCTTTCAATCAGCACCCCGTCCCAAAAGCAAAGCCGCACCAAGACCGAGTCAAGCAGAATAACCTATGGAGATAGATATTTATTATGACAACACACCCGGTTCTTTTAAATTTGCGTGATTTGAGTTTTATGCTCGCACCACTAATTGAGTTTTATAATATTTGTAAGAAATGTTAAAACTTATCTTATGCCAATGTAGTAATGGTATTAAAATATAATTAAATTAATTTGCACTATTAATGCTTCAGCTAAAAAATGATGTGTGGCGGAATCCACTGGAGTTGACAGTGGTGGATTCCGACCGGTGTGGATTGTACGCGTCGTCGCGTCCGTGGGCTGCTGGGCCAACGCTGGATATATGTTAGGCTGAAGGCCGTTGAAAAGACAGAGTTAAATTGTCAGTATTAATAATCACAGCAATTGATAATAGCACAGTCTGAATATAATAATATGCAATACAAACAGTAACGACGACGGTTAAAGCTATTCCGGTCTCACAACTGTAAGGAACTAACTAATCTAACTACAGTATCAACTAACTAATAATCAGTAATCATAACGGTTATATCATTGACACATATTACACTCTACACCCTACACTACTGGGCGGCCTTAATATCCAATAGATGCGCTCTTGTCCTCCCCAATGTGCTTTCCTGCCTACTATTGGCTTAACCTGATTAATACTCACCTCGCCACTCCCTGTTGGCGTTATCCCTTGGTGCTAGCCTTACTAGCTTGTTTGTCCCTCTGAGGAAGTTTGACCTCTCACCTCTCTCTGTGGCTTACGGCGTGTGTCGCCCCAGTTGGTTATGAGGTGAGATTATTATTGGTAATCTCACATCGCCAACTATATTGGTAAAATGCCACTAGTCCCATTTTTGGTGGGTAATGAACGAAATTGAATGTGCTTACACTCCCCCCTATGCTATCTTCCAGGTGAGAAGATAGCATCAACCTTAAGTGCGCTTCAATTCCGCTGGAATCCAATCTAATATTGGACGTGGGGTGGAATTTTCTTCTCGGGGTCGGCTTTCCAGGCCGGCCCCCATGGGTCTGTTATCACTACCCATCCTTGGTACATCTGCTAGCTATGTTGTACCAAGGCATCTGGCGTCTCTGTTTTAGATAATTGCCCTCACTCCTCACACAATTTTTCTTCTTGGACTTTGTTGTCCCTTCCTCTTTCACCAGTCCCTTGGGATTCATCCTCCTCTATGCTCCCCCCCCCCCACACTTGAATCTCGCACTTCTTTCACCTCCTCAACTCTAACACCTTCTCCCCATGCTTCCCCCATTCCCCGTACTCAACCCCTTTTATTGTCACGCACCATGTCTGTGAGATCCGTCTAATGTCTCGTCCTCCTGTTCCAGTCAATTGGTCCCCGATCCTAGTAGCTACTTGGAAAAGGGTATATTTTTACTATAGTACATACATTGATTATATTGGGTATTAGTTAATTAATTTTACGTACGTACATACTAATTGCACTTAATTAATTGCACTTAGGAGTTTGTACTGTCCCGTTCATGTGGTGCCTTCCAGGCACACTGTTCCTGAATTCTAGTTTGCTCCTCCCGTCTTCGGGAACCATCTGAGTTTCTTGCCCCTATCGTCATCTTGCCTGGGCCGCTTCCTTCCTTCCTATTTATCCTTGAGGCTACTCATCGTCGCCGATACCGTCTTGCCAAGCCCCATTGTTGGTTCTTTGGGCGCAGGTGTTATCAACTCCCGGTATCGCTTCGCAGGTGGTCCCACTGAATGTCCCTCCTGCCTCCCTCTAGTAGCGTCCCACAAGATCATCTCCATCGCCCGCGGCACGTGCCCCCCAGAAAGTCCCTGAATTCGATCATATTTTCTGGTGACCATCTGTCTAGGTATCTTTGGGTGTTGATGACCCCTCCGTACGATGCCGCTGTCGCTACCTCCTGATACGTGAATGGTAGTATCCTCTTGGTGATCTCTTGGTGGGCTTCCACATTAATGTTAAAGAAGCCCCACCAGAACTCCTGGGCCTTCATCCTTTGTTGTGTCATGACTCCGACATCGGCCCACTCCTCGAAGATTCGGAACTTCTCCTCATCATCGTCCATCCAGTCGCACTGGCGCTCAAAGTGCCCTCTAAACTTGCAATTTGAACATCTGTTGTGCAACCTCGGACATGCACCCATCTTATGGCTTGACTCGCGACAGTAGAGACACGCCATCCCCTTCTGGAAACGGTATAGACAGTTCTTTTGCTGATGGGTTAGTCTCCCACAGTAATCGCAACCGTGTACTATTGTGTCCCGCCCCAAGTCGTCCTTGGCTCCGCGTGGCCTCCTGGGTCTATGGAGCCGCTGGTCATCTGGACGCTGTCCTCCCTACCCAAGTCGATGTCCACCTCCACCCTCGGCATTGTTTCTCCAAACACTACCCGTGGTGCTGTTCCCGGTTGCTCGCCCAACCTGATCGTACTCGCCGCAAAGTCCATTGCCGGCTCCCCATGCTCCCAGGTCCACTTACCGGGTTTCTCCCAGAAGGCTCTCGCCCCGCTGGCCGTCACCACCCTCCCATCCACCCAGTCCGTATCTGAGTGGCCGATCCTCACTATCAGTGGCATCGCCCCGAACTCGTCCTCCTCCTCTTCCCCTGCTGGGACCGCAATCCTCTCTATCAGCGGCATTGCCCCGAACTCGTCTTCTTCCTCCCCTGCCGGGAGCGGATCCGAACCCGGTAGCACAGTTGATCCAATGTGTCCCTTTCCACCCTGGTATCCGCCCATAGCCTTCCACCCTTCTACCTCCCTCGGTCTCTTCCTCCCAATGTCGCCCTCAGAGCCCACTGGTACGGGCATTCCTTGCAACCCCGATGTTGACTGTCTTGGCGTTTCTTCCATCCAACCCAGTTCGTCTTCCAGCCAAAACTCGTCTGAGGTCTCTGATCCCCACTTCTCTTCCAAGAGTTGGGCTTCGAACTCATCCTCTCCCCTTATATCCGCTTCTCTGTCCGCTGCCTCCCTTCTCTTTCTCCTGGCGACCTCCTCTAGTCTCCTTTCCTCAACCCTATCCGCCTCCAGTTTCCTCCATCGCTTGTACGGTGTGTCTACATCTCTGTCTAGAAGGTGTCGGGTATCGAAAAATACTGACTCGCCCTTCATCCCCGGGTGGTCTACAAGACCTTTGAAGGCCACCTTAAAGGCTCTCCTGTGATTCAGAGGTGCTCCTGATAGTAGAAACGCCGTCGGCTCCCTCCCGAAGATCACTGTAATGAATAGGTTTAATAAACCTATCATTATCCAATCCTCCTGTAAGATATATCTCTTCTGATATATCTTTATCGCTCCCCTCCGGAACTGATACACTTCCTGCTTTCCTGGCCTCGCTCCCCACTTCAGCGAGTTCGCAAGTTCCGAACCCCGAGTCCGAGTCCGGAACTTGTTCCAGTCCATTGGCTTGTGGCAGATGAGTCCCATCAGTTGGCCCATCGCCACGGCTCCGCAATGTCCCGTGTTCTCCACCAATCCCAATCCCTCTGGTCTCGTCATAGCCATATAGACTACCTGCATGTCCAGGAGATTGGAGGTGTCCGGTCCAATGATCTTATCCGCGTCATCGCAGATCGCCGATCCCACCTTGATCGTAGTTTTCTGTCTCACTAGGTCCTGCACCGCCCTCAGCAACCGGTTTAACTTCGGCCCGCTCTTCTTCCCATAGGTCCCCAGGTCGAATAGAAAGATATCTCCGTTCGGCGCTGCCAAATGCAGCAATATAGTTCTAGCCGATCCTGCCAACCCCCTTCTCGAGCCCTCGTCATCCTCCACAGTCCCTTTGTCGTCTAGGACCATGTATCCGCCCCTCTCCACGGAATCTACACATCTCCTCCACTCCTTCCTCGGTGGTTCCCTCTCCCTCGGATACTTCAGTATCCCAAATGTCGCCTCGTCTCCCTTCACAACGTACTGAAGATGCTCGTGGATCGCGTTGTCCAACGACGGCGTCCCGTAGGTCCCGACCAGTCGTCGCTCGTGCATCTCCCTAAACTGGTCCTGTAGCGCGTGCGCCCAGTGACCCTTTGGGAGTAGTTTGTAGTATCCCTTCGTCTTCTCCTCCAGATGCCTCTGCGTGAAGTCCACTAGCAACTCTTTTCCAGTCTTCTCCGACTTTCTCTTCTTTACTAATTTCTCCGCCATCACGAATCCATGCGCTCTCATCCAACTGGTGGGGCCTTACATAGGCTCAGTTTAAGTGAGAGGGTCGTCAAACAGGATGTTAATCGTTCCGATCAGTGATAGCCTACCTCATATATTTCGTTTTTGGTATATTTTGTACAAATATACCCCCTAAGTGTCAATTCGCCCTAAATTTGTAATTTTTGTCCATTGCTTTTATTAATTATTCTAGAATTTCCTCCCACCAGTTGCCATAATTTGTTAATTTTCTAATTTTGTCATTATTTACCAATACCCTACGTCTGTACTACGGGCTGTGCGGTACAGTAGTCTATTTCGTGCGGCCTACACGGTCTATCCTACTGTGCCCACATGTCCCCCCCTTTACCCTCACGTGGCGCCCTTAATGCCCACAAGTTTTACGGTACTGTGTACCCTTCTACTACGGTATGCGTACATAACATACCCCCCAATTCCTCACGTAGCGCCCTCAGTGCCCACAAGTTCTACGGTACTGTGTACCATTCTACTACGGTAGGGTATGCATATATACCCCCCAATTCCTCACGTGGCGCCCTCAGTGCCCACAAGTTATACGGTACTGTGTACCCTTCTACTACGGTATGCGTACATACCCCCCAATTCCTCACGTGGCGCCCTCAGTGCCCACAAGTTTTACGGTACTGTGTACCCTTCTACTACGGTATGCGTACATACCCCCCAATTCCTCACGTGGCGCCCTCAGTGCCCACAAGTTTTACGGTACTGTGTACCCTTCTACTACGGTATGCGTACATACACCCCAATTCCTCACGTGGCGCCCTCAGTGCCCACAAGTCTTGCGGTACTGTAAATTAGGTAGGCCTACGTTGGTACATTATTGTACCCGTCCGACGTACATAATTGTAACTACCTACACTGTATATTATGTACGTTGGTACATCTGTACCCATCAGACATACATAATATCTACTATCTACCTACAGCGTACCTTGGTACTAACTACTTATTTTATTATTTTGCTTATTTTTATTTTTATGTGTGGGAAGGGCGTCTCGCCCTCATTCCCACCCCCCTCAGTCCAATATATTGGACGACTCAACTCTAAGGCGACCCTTCCAATAGGCAACACTTTCCTACCGCCCTCCTGTAGGTCTTCCTATCTTTGGCCCCTATCTTTCCTCCGATCCTCACTTCCACGGATCTAATTCTTCCATCCTCGTCGGGGTAGGTTTCTACTACCCTAGCTAGTCTCCACTGGTTATTGATAATTGTGTCATCCGTGACGATTATCAGGTCACCCTTCTTTAGCTCCCTTTGACTGTTCCTCCATTTACTCCTTTTGTGTAGTGTTGGAAGGTACTCTTGTATCCACCTTGTCCAATACTCTGCGCTTATTGCCTTAGCGACCTTCCAGCTTTGACGTGAATGCATATCGTCTGGATCCACGCTCCTCATGTCAATCGTCGCTGGTCTCTCCATAAGTAGGTGTGCTGGTGTAAGGACGTCCAGTGATTCTGGGTCGTCGTTCTCGGGGTATAGCAGTGGGCTATTAATAATCCCCTCATATTTAGCCAACACTGTCCTCAATACGTCCTCCGTGATCCATATGATAATTCATCAGTTTGGTCATTAGTCGTTTGGAGCTTCCCACAAGTCGCTCTACAAATCCTAGTGTGTGTGGCGCGTATGGTGTTCTCCTTTCCCACCTTATTAGGTGTTTCCTCATCGCCGCCCTGACATCTTCTCCCTCCAGGATGTCAAGGGCCTCCGCTAACTCGTTCTCCGCGCCCACGAAGTTACTCCCGTTGTCTGAGTATAATACCTCGACTGTCCCTCCCCTGCGGGTTACAAACCTCTCAAGTGCATTAATAAATGCTGACGCCGTAGCGTCCTGGGCTAGTTCTATCCCCACCGCCCTCGTATTATTGCAGACGAAGATAATGCCGTAGCGTTTCTCCGTATGCCGCATCACCTTTATCTTAATCGGCCCAAACATGTCCACGCCGCAGTGTGTGAATGGTGGGTCGTGATGCCTCACCCTGTTGGCCGGTAATGGCGCCTTCTCCTGTACAGCCCTCTCCTTCTTCGTCCGTCGGCAGGTCTGGCACTAAGCAACAACTCCTTCATCAAGACAGCGAGCTCAACGCGCTGTCGCCACAATTGGACGATGACGGGATCCTGGTCATGAACTCCAGGGTGGTAAACAACAACAGCCCAGTCATTCCACCGAAACCGATAATAATCCCCAATAAGTCACCAATAGTCAACCAGATCATATGGGATTCCCATAAATCTATACTACATGGGGGTACTAAGCAGACCCTGACCGAAATCCGGAAAACATTATGGGTAATCCAACTCAGAAAGATGGTGAAGGCGGCAGTGGGGCAGTGCCAGACGTGCCGACGGACAGACGGGGACGAAGTGAACCGAGTTAGCATGCTGACTCGGTTCACTTCGACCCCGTACCCCTTCATTTGCTCGTATCGTATCACGGCTTTAGCCGCCCCTTCCAGATCGATGGTGGGTCTCGTTTTGGTATCCTTACCAACTCCCCTGAGGAAATCTCCGTAGGCCCTCAGATATGCTACCAGTTTCTTAGTCTTATACCAGCCGGAGCTGTAACTGAGCAACATATCTGTTGGGCTGTCGCACGACTCTCTCGGTTTTAGTTGCGGTGGCGCCTCCTTAATCTCCCTCGCCAATTGGCTGTTTATTTCCTCACCCTCCGATTCCTCTCCCTCCTCCTCTACTGTTACTTCCTCTGTACCTGGGTCTACCTTCCTCATTGGTGGCCAGCTCGACCTATCGTTAAGGAAGTGCGGCCCATGCTGCCACAACTCATGCTTTCTCGAGAAAGCGTGGCGTACAATGCCCCTCGATAGCAGATCTGCTGGATTGTCGTCGGTTGGGCAGTAGTGCCACTTTTCCAGATCGGTCGTTGCCCTTGTCGCACAGACACGGTGGTGGTGTCTGTACTTACATTCGATGTGATTTAGCTTTTAATCGTAGGGAAGATTTAGAGACTTGTGACGAAGTTTTACTGGTGGAACTTTTACTTCCTAAAACTAAACCTATTTTAATCGGTACTTTATATCGGCCCCCTAAACAATCAGATTTTTTGCAAAATTTTGAAAATACAATTTTATGTAATCTTAGGTCAGACTGTGAAATATATTTCTTAGGTGATTTTAATATCTGTTACCATCACAAAGCATCCCCCATCTGTAAACAGTACCAAAGTATTTTAAATTTGTTTGGTTTAAAACAAATTATTCGAGATTCTACCAGAATTACCAGTAAAACTTCTACTTTACTAGATCACATCCTTTGTAATAATACCGATATTATTTCTCAATCTGGGGTTTTACCTATAGGTCTAAGCGATCATTTTATAGTTTTTTGCACAAGAAAGACACAAAAATCTTTTTTCGGGGATCATAAAACAGTAACAGTTAGGTCTATGAAAAATTACAGCAAGGAACGCTTTTTAAGTTTGTTAGTTAATTCTGACTGGGAACCCTGTTTTAAGGCCGCTGACATTAACCTTGCGTACACTGTTTTTAAAGATATATTTTTAAAGGCACTTAATACTGTAGCACCAATTAAAGAAATTAGTCTTAAACAACGCACTGAGCCCTGGATGACCTCGGGTATTCTTAGTAATATCAGAGAAAGAGATAACTATTTGTATAAATTTAGGAAATACCGTGTTTTAGCTGATTATAATAATTACTGCAAATATAGAAACCTTGTCCAACGGGAAATAAAAAAAGCTAAATCTGAATATTTGTACAACAAAATAAGTGAGAATAAAGATAATCCAAAAAGTCTATGGTCTACCCTAAAATCTTTAGGTTATAAAAACCTTAAATCTAAATCGAATATTGTTCTGCAAGATAACGGTGAGCTGATTCATGATCATACTCTAGTTAGTAATTTATTTAATAATTTTTTTACTAGTGTTGCCTCTAATTTAGTTAAGAAATTACCGTTATCAAGTAATAAATATAGTATAGGGTCCGAAACTCTAAATAATTTTTATTTAGAAAAGTTACAAAATTCAGAAAAGTTATTTTTAAAACCCGTTTCTGAGGATTTCGTTTTCCAAAATCTACTTAGCCTATCAGCCTCAAAAAGTACCGGTCTAGATCTAATACCTGCCCGTTTTCTTAAGGATGGTGCTGTAGTACTTAAAGTGCCTATTACTTTTATTATTAATTACTCTATCGTAGATAATGTAGTACCAGACGAACTGAAATTAGCTAAGGTTGTTCCTCTGTATAAAAAGAATAGTAAAGTAGAACCCTGTAATTACAGACCTGTTAGTATCTTAAGTATTGTATCTAAAATTCTAGAACGTTCTGTTTTTCTACAGCTGGAGGCACATCTTAGTAGGCTAAATCTGATCTATGAACTTCAGTCCGGTTTTCGTAAATCATATTCTACAGACACCTGCCTTATTAACTTAACTGATACAATTAGATGTAATAACGCAAAGGGTTTATATACTGGTATGGTAATGTTGGACCTACAAAAGGCTTTCGATACTGTAGATCACGAAATTCTGCTTGGTAAGTTAGGCCTGATGGGTGTAGGTTCTATAGACTGGTTCAAGTCCTACCTGTCAGACAGAGGTCAAACTGTAGTCATTAGCAAATCGCTGTCTACTGTACAAGAGATTACCTGTGGTGTACCGCAAGGTAGTATATTAGGTCCTCTGCTTTTTGTATGCTATGTAAATGATATGATAAGTAGTATAGATCCCGATTTTAAACTCATTTTATATGCCGACGACAGTGCTCTTATTTTCTCTCATAAAGATCCTATCCATATTTCCCAAAAGTTAAGTGCAGTTCTAGAATCTTGTAATGAGTGGTTGGTTGATAATAAGCTATCCATTCACTACGGTAAAACTGAAAGTATTTTGTTTGGTTCCAAAAGAAAGTTAAAGAAGGTAACTAAGTTTGAAGTCACTAGTAATGGACATAAGATTGAAAATAAAAAGGAAGTTAAATATTTAGGCGCCACATTGGATAACTGCTTATCAGGAGAAAGCACAGTGAAAAATATTTTCTCGAAAGTTAACAGTAGGCTTAGGTTTCTATACAGAAATAAAAATAGTTTAAACACCGACTCCCGCAAGTTACTTTGCTCTTCTTTAATACAGTGTCACATGGACTATGCGTGCTCTTCTTGGTATGAAGGCTTAACCAAACAGCTTAAATGTAAATTACAAGTAGCTCAGAATAAAGTAGTACGATTTATGAAAGACTACAAACCTAGGCACCACCTAACTCCAGATGACTTTTCTGAATCTGGACTACTTAACTTAGATAGTAGAGTTAAGCAGCTACGCCTTAACCATGTGCATAAAGTGTATAATGGTAAATGTCCCAATTACCTAAAACAAAAATTCAACAGAGTACGCGATACACACTCTTACAGTACCAGAGCTAGTGCTTCAAACTTCTACCTCCCGAATTGTAAATCCTTTGAATCTGATACTTTCTTTTTTAACGGCATAAAAAATTGGAACGCTCTGCCTAATGAAATTAAAAACCTAAATAATCAACATTCTTTTAAATCTGCAGTTAAATCTCATCTCCGTGTGCAATGTAAAAATAGGTACAATAGTCCTACAGTAAGTTATTAGTTTATTAATTATTTACTATTTATACTGTAATTACGTTTTATATTAAATTGTTCTGTACATTACATCTTTATCGTTGAGTCGGGCATTGTCACGCTCTCGGTAAAGTTGTACATGTACATATTGTAATTACGTTTTATATTGGTTTTAGGTTAGCGTAGTGTAATATTGTATTTGTAACCAAGTAACATAAAGGACCCCCTTGGAAATAAGCTGCAAAGCTTTAGGGGTAATCCTATATGTTATGTTGGACAATACCTTTATACCGGTACATTGTTTGGTGTATTTGTTATTGTTTTTACATAATGTATAAATAAATCTATCTATCTATCCATCTATCTTATCTCGTCCACCCTGTACGCCACAAATATAGGGTAACGTGTCTTCTCGTTATGTAGCCACCCTAACACTACCATGGAATCTGTCCAGTAGTGTGTCTCTACTATACTTGGTATAGTGTCCACCAAATATGCTGTCGCCCTTACTCCTAGTACTTGCGGTGTTTTGTCATTGTGACATTTGTTTTTGCATTGTATCGAATGTAATTACATCCAGGTTGTACAATGGAAAAACACTTTAAGTACAAAAAATAATCCTGAAGTCAAAATATTAATGGAAAGTGAAAAATAATCAGGTAGTAAGATTTCCCACCCCCGTAGGGTTGTAAACAATTAGTAATTTACGGACATTTTAAACTAACAATCTGATGGCAAACAGTAATTTGCGTTTTACTCTAAATGACTTTTTGTGACTTGCGTTGTTTTCACATTGCACAGCTCAGTATAGGCCTATATTCCATAGGTTATAAGATCCCCCCCCCCCCCTCCCAGCACCCTGAGCAGTGAGCATGAGCACCTCTCAACAATCCTGAGTATTCCGGCAATTAGAAACAAAAATGAAGTTTATATTATATAATATAAATAAGCAAAATTTTTCTACCAACCAATTTAATTTAATTTACTATAAACTAAATCTATAATTCGGTACACTGAACTGCAAAGAACATACTGATACTACATATAAATCTAAGCAAATGGAAATATCACATGCAGAAACACCAAAAATACGTGTATGTTTCATTAAATTTTGGTCACTATGAAAATATTAGATCGTAAAACCCGAGGATAGCAGCAAATATTGGGGTACCTGCTATCTAATTAATTAATCAATTCAAAATAGTTAAAGGTTAGGATAATTAATAATTTAAATTAATTTTAAAGCATAATATACACTTTCACTTAGTTTTTATATTAATCATTTTATGAACAAACTGTAAGGCTGTGGGTATAGGAATATATGTTCAGCTCATTTATTCAACAGACGTTCAGTAAAAGGCACATCATGAACAGTTCCGCGCCGGTTGTTTCCACACGATTTGTCTCTACAACAGATAAAGATGCCACATATATTCCGAGTGCCATGACGTTCCATATTTTACACCTTCCATCTTTATTATTGTGGTAGACTAAGTGGTACCAGTATGTGACAATGGCGAGGGTAAGATACTGGAAGTTGGACAATGTCAGCCTCTATGTGTGTGTGACGTGGGACATATATCATAATATGTGTGTCGGAAGTCAATAATTATGGCATCGAACTCACACAATAACACGGACATTTGGAGGTCAGCCCTGGTATTATTGTAGCTGTTCACTTGTGTCATCCAGTTCTACAGTACAACACTCCAGACCCGTAACCTTACGTCAACTTCCAGCAATGCTGCAAAAGTGAACGTCTGAACAAATCCTATATCATTTATAGCATTTATCTATTGACCTTGAGTGGATGATAGCCATTGTATACAGTTACGGCTTTTGGTGAAAAATATATCGAGTAAAAATGTTAGAAAACATAATGCCGAAGATTGTTAACCGCTTATCTTGTTGTACTAACTGCAATGAATTGAATAAAATAGATATTAAACTGAATATATTCCTAAACAACACTAAAGCGATTAATTGAACGTTCAGAACTCAGTTGACATGATATAACAAAAATACGCACTGCATGAAAGCGTTTCAGTGTGAAAGGCCCTCGTTTATTTACGTAAATCTTCCTCGCTACGCTCGCGTCATAACGCTGAAAAGTATCAATGATGAAAATAGTTATTATGGGTAACCAATTTAAACTGCACTGCACTGCACATTAGCATCACATTTTAAATAACCAAAACACAGAATAATTAATAGATCAGAACCAACGCTATTGAAATCAAATAATAAGGGACGTTAAACATTGTTTGTAAATTAATATATCGACTATCGACTCGAGTACAACATGGCCGGCTAGGGGGCATACATAGGCATAGGCTAGGGGGCATACATAGGCATAGGCTAGGGGGCATACTATTCATACATAGGCTGGTATTTGTTCATATTGTTTATTTTAATTTTTAACTAATTTTCGGATAAGTTCTCATATAAGATCACTAAAAGCCGGGCCCTGAGTTACTCTACGTCAAATAATGTGACACAGAAGTAAAATAAATCGTGGTTCATGTGGCACTTTATGGACAGGACGCCCTCTAACTCTTGCCAGTTTTACCGAAATACATATTTTACTAAGTATATTATACTTTGATCGGTGATCATTCTTTATTCTACTACTATATTCAATATATTCAAGGTTTAATAACGAAATTCCAAAATGTAAAAAAATAATAATTCAGAAATTAAACCCAGAATCGTAGAGAAAAAAGGCAATAGGGCCATTCTCACCAAAATTGGCCAAACGGGTGTCCTGAAGCCATAACTTCTGTTTATGGCGGTTCTAGAAAGTGGTTGATGGCTTCAATGAAAGCTGCTGAAGCGTAGATTTTGTACAATTAATTTCAGCCTCAAACAGATATCATATCTTCCCGTAGCAGAACATAATATGGCCAAAAAGTGACATTTTCAAATGTCCCAGGTCCAAAGTGCGAGTAGAACAAACTGTTATGAAATTCCAACCCAAGGTCCATCCATATCCAATAAACCAAAATACTAATTACTACACTAATACTAATTTTTGGAAAAATTTACACCCGTTTTTGCCAACTTTGGTGAGAATGGGCCAGTACCGTATTAAATCAACAAACACCCCCGCACCACCTTAGTACTCTATTCTTTAATAATTCAATAGATTTAAATTCCATGGAAATGGAGGCAACTTTAAACACAAGTTTGGAGAGCCAATGCCACGGAATCCAAACTCGTTTGTTACTCAATGACCTTCTCTGGTAGTATCGGTATCTGGAATATGTGAACCGACACAGTAATTAATCAGTGATATGTGTTTGTTTGTTTGTTTGTATGTGTGGGTTGGATGACTGAGAGGGCATACGTTTTCAGTTTACTGGTTTCTACTATAACGTAAGTTCATTATTCTTCTGCATAACCTTCATCACACTGAGTCGTTTACAACTGTTCGGTGGGATGTCCGATGGGCTAACGGCCTCCTTGGATATTATGAATTACAGTTACAATGAATTTTACCCGCATAGATCCAATAGTAACTGCAATAAAGATCTACAGTATTAGGGTTAATCCTCTTATCAAACTCGACCGTTTCCCTAAAAACTAAAATACCAAATAAAACAAGGGTTTGACATACACACAGACAGCTAAGGTACAAACAAACACAGACTCCACTGATTGAGAGGTGTAGAAAACATGAACGAACACCCAGAGAAACGAACAACAATGAGCTACCGGGGCGTGTCTAAAAGTAGGAAACAAAAAATACTCATTAAAAGTCGTCGCTCTAAGTATATAACTTGATTAATCCGGAATTAAAACGAATACAAACCAATAAAAATAATGAATTAACTTATGATTAATTATCCAGACCACCAGTAACAATATTAACAGCACATTTAGGTAATTAATTATACATCGACGCATAAAACACCTTTGTAACAAAAACGTCAACAGTCGCTAAACCTTGACAAGAGTCACGTAAAACACCTAAAGTAAATGAAAAATATAATTATTATTAATATAAATAACACCAAAATATATTTCGAAAAAGATTACCCCACCTCTGGCTACACTAATAGACGAGGGCATTGACCTCCTCAATCACCATTTTTTCTTGTAATTGTCGACACTGACCCCTCCGGGGCCCAAGGCGACCACTAATAGCAGACCGCCGATAACCGACATGGCCTGGAAGAAGTCGTACTTAAGGAAGTCACGGATAGCGCGATGGGACGCGTAGTTCCAGAACGGGTTCTGGTACACGTTGAGTACGAAAAGGAAGGAGACCAGCAGCAACGCGGACAACTTGGTTTTATACCCGACCGCGATGAGGAGCATAAGGAACCAACCGATAACGTTCTGCACTACCGAGAAGAAGGCGAGTTCGAAGCGGACCAAGGACGCGAACATTAGCACGAGTAGGATGCGGCCGCTCAGTTGGAGGTAGGATTTAGGGTTGCGTTCGTCCAGCATGGGAACCCCGGCGAACATCGACCGGGCGTCGTTGCGGGCTTCCGCTAGGAGGAGCAGCAACCCGCCCCCCAGGGCGAAGTTCCTGTGGAATAGAGACATTCGATTTACATGGCGATGAGTCTGTGACTTAATATGGTATTCGATGCCTCGAAAACAGAAAACATTTATCAGAATACCGTCAGAATAAATCAAAATAAATAAATTATGAATAATCTAAGTGGTTTTATTAAAAAGGAAATGTCCACATACAAATGGGAAAACTTTAAATACAATTAAAACCAGCAGTTATAATTTGAGTTTTATTTAAAATTATCATTTATTTTTGCATGATCCCCAAAAGCCGAGATGTGCCATACAAAACTGACTCAAGTTTATCACATGGAAATTAATTAATTAATTAATTAATTAAAAAATTAATTATATTTTTTTAAATGGCAGAACAAATTCGCTGTAAATACAGTTTTACATAACATAGTCATTAACTCTCTAATAGTGGGGGTTGGCAGGACGTATATAATTTGATTGGGACGGGGTTTTGATGTCAAATGGAGCCGAAACGCCAAAACTTACCTCAATAAGAATTTTACATCCCAAATAATACTATACGCAACGGTTTGAATAATAATAAGGGAAGCCAAAACAGCGCACGCGATTCCCACGCGTCTCCGTATGAGAACCATAACGCAGCCGCCCAACTGGCCAACCAGATTTATAACTACAAATAGGGAAGCGATGAACCAGCCGCACTCCCAGGAATCGTTCATATAGTCGCGTTGTTCGCCCCATTGCACCCACATTCGGATACCGTCCTCGATAAAAGTGCTAATTAAACAAAGTCTGGCGATGTGAGGTAATATGTGCTTCCCTTGTCGCAAAATCTATAATATATAAGGTTTATAATAATTAACGAATTAGCCATTAACGAAGCAGCATTTGGACTGTAATAAAATAATGATATGAAACCCTCGCTTCCAGCTATGTAAACTATATACAGAGGTCCCGAAAGCCAAACAAATCATTCCCGATAGAATTTACCTCAACTAATTCTCGAGGGCGATACAGAGCAAAGAAAACAGCTTTGAGGACATCGAACTTTATTATTATTGTTATTGTTAAAATATTCCGGCAGCTGTGTTATTCTTACATTATGCTGTTATGTGTAGCGGTATGTGGTTTACGAGCCGAGCTGGCTCGGCTACGAGCCGAGCCAGCATAGCAATTTATTCAATCGAATATTTTTCTGAACAACCCTACCTCAATTGGTTAGGCCACAACCTAACGTGATGCTGTCCAACTATTATTATTATTATTAATAATCACGTTAAATAACTGTAGAATAAGATATATGACAGTATGAGAAAACTTATTAAAAAAGTTATGCATACATTATAATTAATTACATTGAACATAAGTGTATATGTAACGTCTACGGACAAATACTATGGTGTTTTTTTCAGTTTCCATATTCACTATTCAGATATAGTATTTAAGTTGAGTAAAAAAGTTGTTGCTATCCACATTCAGGAAGTCCCTCTAAAGGCATGCATGCCAAATCTCCCCTCGTGCCAAACCTCCCTGGTCTCACCATATGTTACGTCTACGTCAGTACGTACCTTTTTAAATACAATACTGTGGTGCTTTTATCTTAGAGAGTCTTAAATGTATTTATAATACGTATGTACAGTATAATTTAATACACTCAATTTGTATAACGTAAAGTGTTACTGTTATCTTAATAATGATTTCGTTATTCAGTTTACAAATAATGTTACTAGGCCTATTCATTTTTTTCCTAGTGTGTGTGTGCGGGCTTCATAAGCAATAGCTTCCTGCCTGATGCCCAGGGATGGTTAAAACCTAATTTTTAAAAAAACAAAATTAGGTTTTTTCTTTAATTGAATAAAACCTTATAAAACCTAATAAAACCTAATAAAACCTAAAAAAACCTAATAAAACCTAAATTTTCATACAAATATTAAGAAATCTTTCGAGAACCAATGACTTAATTGCTGTTTTGAAGGTTGTAACACCCACTAAATCGACCATTGCGGTTTCATTGCGCCTATTCTCAAGTCTGTGAAGCAATTGCAAGTATGACTTATTAACTTAAAATAATCTCACCAAACTATGGCAAAACTATCGTACACGTACAGTACTGCAGTACTGCGTACTGCAGTTAGCCCCAAGACGTTACAGACAGACAGAAGGGTGTTTTTATTCTTTTTATGGGTGTAACTCGAAAAATCAACCCTCATTACCGATGGAATAAAAACTTTCACCCCCGGGATTACATTTTTCAAAAACATTTTAAGTGATTACATTTGCAAATTAGCTGAAATACAACAGGAATTTATTAGACTGTTAGATGTATTAAATTACCGCTATAGGCCTATGTCATAATTATTATACAATGGAATACCAGTACCGGTAATGGATTCCAATTCCATATTTATCAGTATTTCCAATGTCCAAACCAACTCCAAAAGTTGAATTTTAAAAAAAGTTGAATTTTAAACCCTTCTCCAAAAGTTGAATTTTAAAAAATAAAGTTTAAATTTCAACTCAGTTGTAAATAGAACTCCCCGACTGGATAATCTGCTAATGTCTAATCGAACCGTCTTTGAAGGTCTAGCACTCTCACATTTCGTTGTGTGCTAGATAGCACACAACGAAATGTGAGGTTTTTCCCCCATACTGTCATACCCAATAATTAGGCCAACGGATTGCACTCTCGTGGCAGACTGGAATAAAACCCAATAAAACCTAATAAAACCTAATAATTTTTACACTAGGTTTTTTATTAAAACCTAATAATAAAACCTAATATTAAAACCTAATTGCCATCCCTGCTGATGCCCTATTAATCATTAAATCATGTTACGGATGGACGTTGAGAGTAAACACCCAGGACCAGAGGCTCTCGCGGGGTTCTTGGAAAAAAAAATATAGCTAACCTATATATGCCTACCTGCCTATACCTGTACAGTTAGGAACACTGGTCACTTTCTGGCTGAAGCTCAGCCAAAAATTGTCCACATATTTACAGTTAGAAAGTGTCCGTGCAGCCACTATTTGTCCTTCACAGGCTGCGATTATTTCCGGACATATTTTGGCTGTAATTCCACTAGTACTCAAAGCATAAGCTGGGCACATTTTTATTTTTAATATTATGATAGTTATCCCAACGATGAGATTCTAATTCTCAAATTAATTTATACAGAATTTTATGGCGATTCTAATGGCATAATTTTTAGAATACCAATGTTAAAATTTCACTGCCGGTTTTCAAATGGAATTTAGCATTGTTTTCTATGGAGAAATTTCACTCTGAGAGCGTATTCCGCGGACACATTCTGGCTGTAAATTGGACATATTGTGACGAGTGTTCCTGACTGCTGTATACCGGTACACAGTATATTGGTTTGGTATACTCCTATATATTATTTTAAAAAAAAGAAACAATAACCCATATCAGAAGAAAGGAAATTAGTACCTGGAACCATTAACTGGAACCCTTACAGACAAGTGCAGCTACAGGCCCTAATCCGAATCCAGTTATTACTGTATTAGGTATTCAGTACCGGTAATCTTGTAATACCTAATTAAGTCAGCAAGTTATAAACTGAAATACAGTAGGCAGTACCGGTAGGCCCTATGAAATAAATATGTGGTAACGCCTAGGCTATACCAGTTATAGTTCATATCCCTGTATCCGTACCGTTGGTATTTTCGTATTGCAAAAATAAGACTATAAGTATGAAATACCCTATGTTATTGAGATATTGTTTATTGTTTTGGTTAGAAAAGCCCACCACTGTAACCTGCTCCTTTCCGTTAATTAAGTAATGGAGATTAGTTTATTGTTTTGGTTAGAAAACACCACCACTGTAACACCACCGGTACGCATATGAACGATAACCGCTATACCTGTCAGCCTGTACAGCTGTATACAACTATACCGGTACACTAAAAACACTATAGGCCTACTACATACTACTATCAGACTATGCTTATACAGGTATACAGCCTATTTCAGTACAGCAGTATTTTAAAAATAAATAGGCCTATCAGAAATATACCACTCCAAACAAACTACCAGACAACGGTACAAACGACGATACCGCCTCCTGCTGTCGTCGTCTGCTCGTCCTGCTTCAGACTGTCAGATACAAAACCGAAAACTTACCCGGTCGGCACCATCCTCCGCTTTTGCGATAAATTCTTTTGAGATTAGGCCTACCATTGTCGTGATTGCTGGTTATTGCAGAGCACTGAGCGAATGTCTGAATGTCGCTATGTCGGACTGTCGGAGCACAGAGCTGCAGAGCACAGCAGCACAGCACACAGTCTGCCAGTACGGGTACTGATAGTTCAGTAGTTATCGTTAGTTGGAGTGACAGAATGCATGAATATGAATACTGACTGGAATAGCGAATGGCCTAACCAACAACTAACTGACTGAATGAATGGTAGTGCAATCAGGCAGGCAGTACAGCAATACAGCAATAGGGCAAGGCTGTAACACTGTAATATATAGCTGTATACAGTATAGGCCTAACTACGGACTTCTTAAATCACTCCACGTTATATCGCAGTTACCCAATCATCATTCTCAATTTTGTTTTAGCTGTCTATATTATCAGACCTGAGTCGGTATTGCAGTATTGATGAGGCTGTATGTAATTTCTTATTTTTCCGCGCTGCCATGGATTTATTCGATTATATTTATTATTAACTATAATCAGATTATCTCCATCCGTAATTATATACAGTAATTATCAATTGCGGACTAATACTATTAACATTAAGTAATTATACTGCGTCATGCCTTGTGTTAACACATTAACAGCGAGATGAGATAAGTAATTATTATTAACGCCGTTACGGAATTCGATGGGGTTTTCGATTTTTATATTAAACTCATTATCCTGAATCTCACTAGCCTAGTTTCGAGTCACCAATGCCAAGACTTCATACTTTTTGAGGAATTTTTTCTAGAATAATTTGTATTTAATTACATTCATAAGGATTTCTTATTACTGGGTGCATATAAAAGGTAAATAAAATAAATTTTCGCGCTATCGCGCATCGGACCAGCATGGTTTCGAAATTCCAAAACGAGGTCTTCACTTTTGCAGGTTGATTTTGTTCTAGTAGGTCATGGTTCTAGAATTAAGCAACTAATAATAGATCAAATTTTTTAGTAATTATTGTATGAAATATGATTGTATTTTTACATAATTAGTTCTATACATCGACATCGAAGCATAATATATAAAATTGCAAAATTAATGTTTAAAAACGCCAATTCGTAACCAGGCATTCTGATTTGTAACCGGGAACTACAATTTGTTAAAAGATTCAGATTTGTAACTAGAAACTCAGATTTGTTACCAGGAACTCAAATTCGTAACTGCTACCAGTTGACTGTTTTTATGAAATAAAAAAGGTCGGTTCCTTATCGGGCCCTTATTCCTTATCGGGCCCTTATAGGCCCTTCACTAGTAAATACAGTATTCTGTAATCTTATATCTTGTAAACGTGCTTGGTATGGAAATTATTTGTTTCATATTATATTTTTATTAATGGTAGCAATGTTTATTTTCTTATTATGTGGGACGAGCCACAAAGTCAGCTAGCCTCACGCCTTACACTTTAGACACTTGTTTAGTTTACTTATTGCTGACTGACATAGTTCATTTTTGTAATAGTCTTGGCTCGGATTCCTCCCCTGGGCTCCTTCCAACCAGCCAGCTTGCTGGCTTTCTACAGTAGTATTAATTGCTACGAATGTTTTTTATTTTAGGCTAACTGATTTTAACTGATTAGGCTAACTAATTAGAATAAATTAGTGTTCTTTATTTTATTTACCTAATACAATAAGAGCCCGAGTTGGCGAGGGAATCCCGACCGATGTGTTTGCTTTTGGATAGTACGCGTTGCCGCGTCTGCTGGCTGCTGAAAGGCTTGTGGTATCTGAAAGGCCAGAGGCCGAAAGAATAAGTTTTAGTGGCAGTTGTTCGTAATGTCAGAATACAATAATAGCACAGTCAGAATACAATAATAGCACGGTTACTGACGACGGTTTAAACCGTTTTGCTTCTGCAGCTCTGCACAAACCAAGTAAACAACAGGTAATAAAGGCAATGGTTATATTACTAACACATATGGAATATTGCTACTTAGTTCGTGGCCTGGCCAATGATGCATCCCAATCGGATGGTGTTCTGCCCCACCATTGGCAATCTATCCTTCCTTCCCTTGGCACACCCTGTTCCGCTAGCTCCCTTCATCCCCCTGAGATGGCTTGTAGCCTCTCATCTCTCCTTGTGGCTGCCAATGTATATTGCCTCCGTTAGTTGTTAGGTGACATTATATTGGTAATGTCACCTAGCGAACTATAATTGGTAAAAAGCCACTTTCCCCATTTTCCACTAGGTAGTGCAGCGAATAGGATCCGCTCACACTCCCCCCCCCCCCCCATGCTATCTTCCCAGTGAGAATATAGCATCAACCTAAAGTGCAATCCAATCTAGTATTGGATGTGGGGTGGTATATTTTTCTTGGAACCAGTTTTCCAGACTAGTCCCAATAGGTTTGTTTTCACTACCCACCCTTGGTACATCTGCAAGCTAAGCTGTACCAAGTTAACTGGCGTCTCTGTTTAGACGATCGCCCCTTCTCCTCACTCAATTTTATCTCCCCGGACACCATCATCCAACCTCCTCACCTCCTCCTCACCTCACTAGTCCCATAGGACTCATCCTCCTCCCTGCTCCCCCCCCCCCCCCCACACTTGGATCACACACTTCCTGCCTTTTCCCAAAAACTCCAGCACCTTCCCCCCATGCTACTCTCATACTCAACCCCTTTTATTCTCACTCTACACGCCTGTTAACCCACACAACCCACGGTCCCATCAAGTGTCCCTCCTACTCATACCCCCGGTAGCACCCGTCTGGACAATTCTTATCCCGCAGGATGTGAGCTCTCACAATAAATCCTAAACTCCGCCCTGTTGTTCAATGACCACACAATCTGGGTTGGCCTACCCCTCTACTCTTCCTCCCATGTGTTTCCCTAATACGTCTGTTAACCCTTAATCATGAGTCCAGCTAGGCTCTATCTATATGGTCCTGTTGACCCGCGGCATTTTTACGTACGTATGTGGTCCCATTGACCCGGCATTAGTGCTTATGTATGGTCCCATTGACACGGCGTTAGTGCCTATGTATGGTCCCATTGACCCGGCGTTAGTGCATATGTATTTAAATTATGTACGTTGGTACGTTCATACCATACATTAGTACATGTGTACTATGCATGTATTGTATATTTGTACCCATCAGACATACGTAATTGTAACTAGCTACACCTATTATGTACATTGGTACGTTCGTACCATATGTTAGTCATATGTTTTTTATATTTTATTTTTGTGGGAAGGGTGTATTGCCCTCATTCCCACCCCCCTCAGTCCAATTTATTGGATGACTCATCAACCTAAGGGCGATTCTTCCAGCAGGCAACTCTCCCACTGCCCCCCTGTAGGTCCTCTTATTCTTCGCCCCACTCTTCTTGTCAATTCCAACTCTCTTGGATCTGACCTTCCCTTCTCCCCAAGATCGGATCTTTCTGTCATCCCACAGAACTCATCATCTTTTCCAGGTGTCAAAATGCCACCCTTCATATCATCCTCACAGGTATATGCCACCTCTGCTGGCCTCCCCCTCAATATGTGCGCTGTCGTTAAAGCCTTCGATGTCCCTTGGTCATCCTTCGGTATGCATAATGGATACCATTTAATGCCCCCTCGCACTCCGCCAGCCCCGTGTTCAACACGCCTCCTCTAATTTCCCCATTCCCTTAGTCACCCTTCATCATCGGCTCCTTTCCCTTTGGATTAACCTTCTTACATCCTCTCCCTTTCCACCTTGTCTTCTTATTCGATACCAGGGGTATCTGTATACTCCTTATTTGGATCGGCGTCTCTTCCATATATCTCTCCAGATATCTCGCCGTCCAATCTTCCCCATCCTTGTACCGTATCCACCATCCAACATATGTGCTGGCAACAAACTGAACAAAGCGCTCAAGTCGCTGCTCAAGATGGATACTACCTTGTGTCTTCTGGTGAAGTTCACCTCTGAATATATATAATTTAAAAGCATACATCAGGCTGGCCATCCACCTGGCGTTGGAAGCAGCACCAGGCTGATAAAATGTATGTGGGTATTCGCCACCAAGTAGAAAAATGGCAAGTACAAGAAGTTCTCGATAATCGGCATGGCAGTTAATAGTCCCCAACAGTTCCTTAAGGTCATGTCTTTCCTGGACATATTTATCAGTATCAGGTACACATTGACCCTTTGTTAGATCTAGGGCCATCCATTGTTTGCGTAGTCTACCATGGAATCGGGGACTAGGGCCACTGGTTGCACCAAATACCAGGCTGTGTACTGCACTGACTATAACCTCCCCAATGTGGTGGCGGCAGGCAAGCCATATCACTCGCCGATCTATCCACTTCTCCAGATTCCACTTATAGATTCCACAGATACCACTTCTTGAGATGTATGGGTGGACCTTACCTCGATAAACTTCAGGAAGCGGTGTACGACATTAATAGAACACACAATGATGCTCTAGGATCTTCTCCATTGGAAATGGTATCGGGTAGATCTAAACAACCACCATTAACTGATTGGCCCTCTGAGGATAAACAAGTTACAGCAAAACCCCATATAGGAGATCAGGTCTTAGTGCGAACTAGAGGAATTTGCAATAAACTGAGTCCAAGATTTTCAAATCCAGGAGTTGTTGCAGGGAGGCCATTTGAGCAAGTAGTACTTTTAGCTGACGGTAGATCCATAAATATTCGAGATTGTAAAATTATTCATGTTTCTGGTGAAGGGGGTATGTATGTGGAGTAAATTAGTTGTTGTGAATTACTTTAGCCTTATTTGTGTATGGAGGGAGATTTGATTTGAGATTATTTTCTTTAGTTGAATATAATGCGGAATGTAGGAATGTGAGAAAGACAGACTTTTAGATACCCTACTTCAGTACCGTACCTGTTATCTTAACACAGGTGCCATCCAGCCAACCAGAATTAGAATTAGTCGTGTCAAAGACAAGAAATGCTACCAAGTGTAACGTTGTACTATTGAAGTAATGTCCCGAGAGGAACTAGTACTTGCAGCTCCAATTCCCAACAGTTTTGTGTACTTTGTGCTGCCATCAGCATTTGGGACACCACTGCCAGTTATGGCTACAACACATCGATCAACATCTGTAAGGGAGCATTTCAGATGAGCCATTTGTTCCCATCCCAGTGGACTGCAATTTTGTGTTCTCCAGGATCAAAGGAGTCCTTAATATATTTGGCCCTTGCTGCTCGAGATGCTGACTGGCCACTTAGTGTGCTAGTTTTGCTGAGTGTGACCTGATCTAGATTACCTTCACTGGCCTTGATAATTGCAGCAGTGTAGGCTGTTGCAGCTCCAGATGAAATTCCAATGCGATCAGCAGTCTGAGCTACTGTCTGGTCATTCATTATGTTCCGTGGCATCATCAGTTGCACTGAAGCACACCTCTTGCTTGATGTTGCTGAAGATGGTGGAAGATAGTCAACATCAGAATCAGTACTATCATCCTCTGAAGCAGACCTCGACATATCAAGTTCAACAATTTTGTCCAAGTCATTCTGCTTTCTAAGCATTTCTTACCATTCCCTGTCAAGTTTACTGTCCAGTTTGTCTTTTTGTTTCATAGCTTCCTCTTCATATTTCAAATCCCTTGATTTCAGAAATGGTAGATCTTCTCCCTGTCTAAGTTTTCGAATCCATTCACATTCTTCAGGCAGCAGCATACCTATAGCAACTTGCCATTGTATTATAATCTATACCTTATAATATATAACTCAAAATTCGATTATTGGATAATAGGCTACCGGTACAGTACTGTAGTAACTGAATATCACTCACTAAACCTACTGTATGTAGTAGGCTACATCAGTAGAATATAGTACAAAGCCCTGTGTTTTAGGGTAGTCCTACCGGTACCGGTAGGTAGGACAGTGGAATGCAGAACATCCAAAATGCAAGAGTGGATCAGAAGTGCAGTAACGCAGTATACTTGTCATGTAGTGTCATTTGTATAGGCCTACAGGTATTACATTACTACAACTGTACAGTACAGTACCTTAAAGCCGCCATTCAAATTAAAGATAAACATATGACAAACGTGATGTTATCAGTATTTTTCAAATCTAATGCATTCCATGAAAACTGTCCCTTAACCGCACTCAAGCTCATCGGGCGATAAATTTTGCGACAAGTCAAAAATTCATTTAGCTCCAGTAACTTGCATGTTCAACATTATGATTCCATACTTGGCACAACTTAATATTATAGGAAATAGAACAAATTAAGCTGACAAGTCTTCTCTGTATCTCAATTTGAATATTTTCGGATCGGTCTACTGTATAGGCTAATCGATCTTCTTTCAGCAGTGCCTACTACTGGTCGCAATCGATGGTCTTATGCGTCCCATCCCATATATGCATGCTTTCTATGTAGCTGGCACCTGTAGTTTGGATTATAACGCTCTCTGTATAGTGTCTTGCATATTTCGTCCAGGTCTGAGTCGGATGGTTTGTTGTTTTGGTTGCACATACCCGTGTCAGGGGTGTTGTTTCTGCCATAGCCACCACAATTGTTCTGTGGACTAGAAGTCCCCTCAATAGTTGCATATGGCAACGATTGCCTCACTCTCGGAAGTTCATCTGCAGCACTGTGTTCCAGTTTAGGTCGGCTATTCCACTTTCGGTACCTTGCCCAGACTTTCCTCGCTGTACACTGGATCCGTTATCAACTCGGCTTCATAGTTAAGGAATTTTGACATCTCTTCCAACCCTGGCTCCACACTCTTCTTTTCTCGAGTGGAGAAAGCGATCTTCCTCCATTTATTCCTCAACCATATCGGTAGTGCCTGCGCTATGCTTGTGATGTTACTTAAAGCATTAAGTTCGTATGGTGCTTCTAGTGTCTTTAAAACTATCAATGCCTTTTCTACTTTGTTGGCGAAGGCTTTCATACTAACAGGGTTATCCGTGAGTCTGCCTGATGTTATTCCCCTTAAGGTTTGTCGGATAATCTTCGCCGGATGGCCAAATTCCCTATCCAGGGCTCTCCATGCTGTTGTAAATCCTTCTTCAATTCCCTGATATTGCTTCACAATGTTGTAGGCAGGCCTAGCAGGTTCCTGCCTACTCACCAGTATGTAAGCCACGACCTCCAATCTTTAATCCCGGCATTCGCACTACCCTATCACCTACACTATCTCTCCCAGCATGGCCTATAGGCCTAGTATGTCCAGTAAGACCTATAGTATGTCCTGCAGTCTGAATGTGCTCCCCCAAACAGAAGTTTAATCTTCTCGAATATTACGAGAACTTCTCCCCGCGAGTACCATATCGTCGATCGGCAGCTACATTCTGACAGGAAGTTTCCCTTCGATCCCCTCTTATCTCATCATCCTTGTCTCGGTACACTCTGTACCCCTCTCCCGGTGTATGATATATTTCACAAGGTTGTGATTCTCTGGGGGCGATCTCCCGAAGTATGACCCCACCGGCCCTCCCTCTCTACTTAAACTATTGACAGTTCACTGTCCATCCTATCTCAACATCTCCGGTTGCCCGTAGCAGCATCTCCTCCCCCCTCCTTGCATCCTCTGGTTTCGGCATTATATCCACGTTCATGAGGTATTGTATCGACCTCCCGGATGAACTCTACTGTTCTCCTTCCATCTTCCGATTGGGCTCAAAGTCCTCTCGTTTGGCCGCTTACGGCACCAACGTTCCTCCCTCTACCCGGTTGTATGGCCTCGCGGATATTTGTTGCCCTTCTACTATCCTCCGTCGTTGGGAGCCCTGGTTCACTTAACTCACCGTGCGCATTTCCCGCCGACATTTGTGGGGCATTTATTGTATTGTCTGTGGGGCCGAACCAGCTTCGCTCTCGGATAAACCCATTTTTGCCAGTTCTAATCGGTGCTTTTGCTTTGCCTGATCTGCATTAACCCCCTTAACCGGGTGTGCATATCATACCTCATTCTTTTACCCTCCCTCTCTCTCTCTCTCTCTCTCTCTCTCTCTGTCCTCTCTAACACTCAGATCGGCTAACTCTGCCTCTCTCGCCTCTCGCTCTCTGCGCTCATTCACTTCTCTCTCAATCCTCTCAGCTTTCCTCGCTTCTAGCTCTTCGTGCTCGTTCACTTCTCTCTCAACCCTCTCTGCCTCCCTCGTGCCCCGCTCTTTGCACTGATTCATTTCTCTCTCAACCCTCTCTGCCTCCCTCGCATCATGGTCTTTGCACTCGTTTGTCTCTTTCTCTTCACATTCTCTATGCTCACTCTCTTCCCTTTCCTCCCTTTTTCTGCCCTCACTTATTTTCCTCTCCTCGCCCTCTCTATAGTTTCTCACCACTTTCTCGACCCTCTCTTTACACTCTCTCACTAGCTGCCTTTCCCTTTCTAATAACGCAGTCCCCTCATCCAGCTGTCTCTCTGATTCCTTTTGGTCTAATGCGACCAAGTCTAGCTGACACACCAGATCTATCTCTAACACCCTTCTTGCTTTCGCAGAGGATGTAGTGGACTTTTCGGTTGCGACAGACTCCTGTCGCCTGTTTGTTCTACTAATTTTGCCGTGCTTACTAGCATTTCTACTAACCGATGACACCGAATCTTCGGGGTTAACCTCGGGTTTGTGTCGTGCGGATCCACCCATCCCACTAACTTAATTCCCTGTGCATCCACTAGATAAGGCCCTATCTAGGTTGCATTATCTCGGATCACCACAATTCGAACAGGTCTGTGGCAACCCCCCTTACCCTCTCACTCGCTAGTTCTCCCTACCCAAATCGGACTAGGTAGTGGAAATGTTTATTGCACTCCCCGAGTCTCCGGTACAACTTGGGCTGGTCTACCTTTCCTCCAGTCTTAGCATCCTTGAATATCTTCCTCATCGCGTTGTACCCTCATTGTAGGCGATCGCTCGTCTGAACTTGACCTTCTCTCCTCGTCCGGCGTCGTACCGACGGCCCCACCATTGCCATTCCAGTGGGCCGTTCGCCGCCTTCGGCCACTGGTTGGCTGGTGATTCCGGTACTTCGTTCGCCGCTCTGATCTCATGCCGACTTGCGTCTCCCTTCTCCTTGTACTCGACCGCTCTCCTCCTCAACGACCAAACCGTCTTTCCTCGGCGAATCTGGTGTGGCGGGCCGGTACTGCCTCGTCGTTGCCTCCCGAATTGTTTGGTCTCTATCGCTCGGGGTGCACGGTGGGCTTCCTTCTCCCTCTGGACCTTGGGGTGGTTGTTCGCTCATCATCCCATTGAGTGTCCTCACAGTTTCCTTGAGTTTTCCTTGAAGTCATGGTTTAGACTTTCTAAGCGTGGTTTAAACTGTGACAGGATCCCCAAGTTGGCGAGGGAATCCTGACCGATGTGTTTGTTTCTTTTGAATAATATGCATCGCTGCGTCCGCTGGCTGCTGAAAGGCTTGTGGTATCTGAAAGGCCAGAGGCCGAAAGAATAACTGAGTTTTAGTGGCAGTTGTTCGTAATGTCAGAATACAATAATAGCACAGCTAGAATACAATAATAGCATGGTTACTGACGACGGTTTAAACCGTCTTGCTTCCACAGCTCTACACAAACCAACTGAACAACAGGTAATAAAGGCAACAGTTATATTACTAACACATATGGAATATTGCTACTTGGTACGTGGCCTGGCCAATGGATGCATCCCAATCGGATGGTGTTCTGCCCCACCATTGGCTAATATATCCTTCCTTACCTTGGCAATCCCTGTTCTCTGATACCCACGTGCTAGCTCCCTTCGTCCCCCTGAGATGGCTTGTAGCCTCTCATCTCTCCTTGTGGCTGCCAATGTATATTGCCTCCGTTGGTTATTAGGTGACACTATATTGGTAATGTCACCTAGCCAACTATAATTGGTAAAAAGCCACTTTCCCCATTTTCCGCTAGGTAGTGCAGCGAATTGGATCCGCTCACATTAGTAGAGTAAACTGGTCTTTGGGGCCGTTTCCCAGGTTGTGGACCACAATGTGGATAGGGAAAACATTTCACACATAGCACAAATTGTTATTTGTCTGCTTAGGCTACTGTGTATTAGATTAGAAGAGAGCTGGGGTGGGAGCTGGGGGGGGGGGGGGTCTCCCCCAAATAGACTACTGTAGGCCCACTGTTTAATAGAGCATGCTGTTCACAAACGCCTTATTACATATTCACTTTAGAATAGGCGCTACCTTTATGTTTAATAATTGAAGTATTATTTATTATTATATCCTAGCAAAGATAAGAAGTTGATGAAACAGAGATATGTCGCTTTTAGGTTGCAATGTTATTCATCTCATTATTGTTTCAAATTGTTTGCACAAAAATACTTGTCCTCGCTTTAATATGTAAATTTATATGGTGGCCCTCAACCGCCGCACCACCGCGAGAATAATTAATATAGGTCCATCTGATGCAACACAACTCCCCGAACACGATTTTGTATGCAATAACACGTCCGGGTGGGTTGGCTAAACATCTGGTCCGGTCGAGAGGTTTTTCTTCAAATATTTTTTTCTCGCAGTAGCAGTTCAGGGCCACATTGTAAATCAAAATAGGCGAAGATAAAAATAAAATAATCTGGCAATAACAACAATTAAATTGCCTTATGACTCTAGAGTCCCTATTGGCAGATATGACAAACACACTTGTTAACTACTGTACAGTACATGTACTGTTCTTATCCTGGGACTTTGGACCAATAGTTGAAAGGTAAATTCCATGTAAAAGATTGCAGCCTGGACCGGAATACAGACATGTAATAAGTTTTATTGCAAATGTAATAAATAATAATTGGATATAATTATTGTATTGTATTATTATAACTTTTATTGTTAATATTTAAATATTTTTGTATTTCATTGATGTTGTTTTTAACCCCTTAAACATGATCAACGTCATTAATAACGAGAACAGGGGTTATAAGAAACTATTAATGAACACGTTGACAGTGATTATGGCTCTATTGGCAGCCATCGTTACTGCGCACCCTGAAATAATACAGAATATAATGACATCAGATATTTTTAAAGCGGCATTTCGAAGTGGTGATTCTGGTAATACAGTCCCGCTCTCAAAAAGCATTCCTTTGATCAAACATTGATCAAACTTTGATCAAACATTGATCAAAGTTTGATCAAATATTGAAATGTATCAGGCTTATAAATCCTGCCATTGAGTTCTACCAAAGGCGCTGCACTTCAAAGTCTAGATTCCCACTGAGCTGTGTGTCAATCAAGCAGCCCTAACTCTCTCTCTCTCTCTCTCTGCTCTCTGTGTGTGTAATGCTCCATGTGCTCTGTAGGATGTCTGCAGAGCACATAGGACACCACTTCCATATCATACCATAGGTTTGTAAGCTATAGCCGTTATTTAAACCAGTTAAAGCCTAGGTTATAATAATTTACAGCGATTATCAGAAAATAACAGCCGCAATTGAATCTCCACTTGGCGGTGTGGTGGTAATGAAAGTAATGGCAGGTATGGGCTGTGAGGAGTTTAATTCGGAGTTACGCAATGGGTTGGGTGGATGGCTACAATACATTAGAATGGTGGGGGGGGGGGGGGGCACTAGCGTACCGAGGGGGAGGCCATATGAAAGCATACTGAAGTCTTTCCATTTGAAATGAGAAAAAAAATAATATATAGGCCTATATATATTAAAGATCCACATTCCAAATTTTCTGAAACAAAAGCATTTTTCTAAAGGGGGGGGGGGGGGGGGGGTAATATAAGAATATCCCTTGGTATTATTATATCAGTTGACATTGTGGCCTTCTGGCTGGCCACAAGTGGGAAATACGTTGCTTTCTTGTAAGGAGAAATAATTGATTCGAGTCACAACAAATTATGTCATAGGGAGTACAGGAGTCAGCGGTCTCCGTGCTATTTGCTGTATATTATTAGCTTGGGGTGCCGACAGCGACAGACCACTAACAAAGTAAAGGCATATCATGTGTAATGGCTCTTAGCTTATGCCGCCCCAGCATGTAAAACCATTTATCTGCTGTGGAATGGAATTCCCCGAAATTTCGAAATTTACTATAAAGTCTTCCCAAGAGATTAGACAGCCAACTAACCCACACACAGGAGGCCGCCAACCAAAGAGATTGGCCTCCTGGCACTGAGCTGGCCTAGTCGCAAAGGAACTATGCAGGTAGTAATGTGTACTAAACAATACTAATGGCTACAATACATTATAATGGGGGGGGGGGGAGGGGGGGGGTGCAGGTCCGCAGCTTGTACAATGATATAGTCATAGTCCACAACAAGAGAGGGGATGGGATCACTGGGGTTATATTGATGCCTTGTCCTTGACTTACAACGACCTGTGAGCAAAAGTGTGGTTTGTCGGCCGGATGGTTAAAACCCTCCATTAATTAAAAATGAATGAGCATAATTTAATAAGTATTACTAACCCAATTTGATTTTTAATATTTAAAAAATTATAATTACAATACGTTAATCTGAATTAAAAAATACGTAACTAATGATGTACATAACATAGTTTACTTTAAAACAAATTAGATTTTCAATAAAATTACCTTATCAGAGTATTAAAATTAAATTACGTACATTTTTAGAAGGTATTTTAGGGGGTGCGCTGGCGCTAGCGCTTGGATTTATTTATTTCTTTATTTACATTTATTAGTATAATTAGAGACAGGGGCAGGAAGGAAGCTTGTCGAATTTACACAATTACTGTATAAGCAAATGCAATGCAACGGCAGCCATCGCGCTGCTACGTCAATGGAGGTCTTTGGCCTTGATTCTGATTTAAGGAACATTGAAACTAATTTCTAATATAACAATAATTTAAAAATATTCCAAAGGATGTTTTTCTGAACTAGTTGTTGGTGTAATAATAGGCCCTGCCCTACAAGAACAAGACTCAGTCTGGGACACTACCACAACACTGCCATGTAAATCCAATCGCGGTCCATCCACAAAGTCAAGCAAGCTCCATCCACCGCCCTGTCAATCACATCGCGGCTTGGCCATTAACAAAAGCCAGTTCTCGGCGGGAATCTGAGTTCAAAGGCATGCCGCAGAAGAGCGATGTAAACTGTTACCTTGAAATCATTTCAATGTCATTTCAATATGAGACAGAAAGTCTGGAATTTCGGTCCATCGATTTCAAGGTCATTTCAATATGCCATCAATGTCATTTCAATGTCAATGCTACTTTCAATGATATTCTATGGACACATTTTGATCAAACTTTGATCAATGTTTGATCAAAGTTTGATCAATGTTTGATCAAAGGAATGCTTTTTGAGAGCGGGACTGTACGAATACCGACAACATTGACAACATAGTCAACGGAACAGCTGCAATAGATAAAGTGTTTGGAGGTGAGGGTCTTTCCCAGACTATTAACCACGAACTGGCAAACACCGCACAAGCTAAAATAGACAATTTACTTACTACTGAGTAAGTATAAAAACGTAATAATTTATGCAATATAGTAAATCATTAATTTTTTTATAAAATGGAACAGTTCATTCAGCCACACTATTCGTTTACACATTAAAACATAATAAAGGTGCAAGGGGGGCATAAGGGGTGGCAGAACAATTATGATGCATTATTGTAATTTGTAAGCGTTCGTAACGCTGTATATCCCATTAAAATATCGTTACAACTTACATATATAATATACTATATAGATAATTAATAAGAGACAGCGGAGTAACAGTATAGCACAATCAGCCCATCACCATGTATAGTATACCACTATAATACCAGTAAGCATTTAAGCTGTAGGCCTATTTACAGTAGTATATACAATACTCCAGTTCCGTCAGATAGTTGTGTCCGTTGTGTATGCGGTAGGCCATGCCCAACAGGTCATAACCATTATGGACCTATAATTCTACCACCTTTATTATAGGAAGGGATCTTGGGGTCTTAGCCTCGAATGATAAGTTTTCATTTACCGAAAATAACTTATCTTTTATTGGCGCAATTGTAGGACTAATCCCATCACATGCGTACTTTTTAACTGGGTAGTGTACAAATTTAGGAATCGCATAATATTCATTGAAATGAATATCACATATCTCTCCAAACCACGTACGCGTTTCGACCTTACTGGGTCTCATCAGCGTGGTGTCGGATTCGAACCTGGGACCTCGAGGTGGAAGCCGAGACAACAACCACTAGGCCACAGGTTCTTGAGATATGGAGTATTAATTTCAAAGCCAGCTCCCATTTTATTAGCACCTGATTTGTATTATTGATAGTAACAATGTGTTGTCAAGCTGTATTATTATACATTAATTATAGAATAAGTTATTTTCGGTTAATGAAAACTTATCATTCGAGGTTAAGACCCCCTAGATCCCTCCCTATAATAAATGTATAATAACAAATACCTCAAAAACACAGCTTGCCAACACATTGTTACTACCTACCACCTGTCGCACAATTATTTTCTAGAATTAACGACCATAGCCTCAATACTTTGGCCTACTTTATTCTTATCTACAACGTTTGAAGATAGAATACAAACAAACATAATCAATTATAATGTACCTGTAGCTGTTATGGGTGAATGTGTAGTTTCATTATTAATATAATTTTTGATTAGCACATCTTATCGAATTTGGCTTTGAATTTAAGGTTTTTTTTATACTTTTCTAACATTTCGTCACGGGTTTTACTTGGTACTACTGTAGTACTCTCTGCCACCCCGTGATGAAAAGCTATGATAGGGTTATACTGTATAAAGGCGTATCTTGAAGGAAAGCCCGGTAATTAAAAATTGTCGGTAATTCCAGGCCTTTGCCTATTTTAGGTGGAGACAGAGAGTAGTCTGTAACATCAACGAAGGAATTAGTGCAAATGACATAGATGAAGTCATCGACAACATTGCCAAAATGCACAATATGCCAGACGACTTAAAGAATATGTACAAAAAAGCGAAAGATGGAAACATCCACGCATTGGATTTCGTTGAGTATGTCGACGCTAACGCAGTGTTTCATTACGGACGCCTCGCCGTTCTCAAACAGACCAACGGCGACTACATGGTGGTACAAGCTCTCGCGAGTCTCAAGGCAACTTTGGCTCCATTGGATATCCAACCCAAAGAGGCGGTGGAGACAGCTAAACAGTTCGAATGGTATCGGTATGGTGCGGGCGACCAGGCCGCAATCAATACCAGAGCCCAGACTGAGTTCAGGGAATTCTTCAAACGATCCATAGGGTCTCAGATTCATCAAAATTGCCAGGATTTTAAACACGATATAAGTAAAAAGGCTCCGGACGCTGCTAATATGTTTGAATCGACTGAAAATGCTGAACCGGTAAAGCCTGAAGTCATAAGTTCTTAACGTCAATAACACATTCGAAAGCTTTATTTCAGTACAGCTTATTAAATTCAGCTTCGGTTCAAATACATAAATAGGTTCCTGCATAATTTACAATTTTTAAAATAATTAATTTATAATTAAATACTTTTTAAAATATTTAAGAGTATAATTAAATTTATTTAAATATAAAAAACAATATGCCAAATAGTGTAGGCCTAAAAGCCGTTTTGACTAAAACTATTAAATTTATAGAGCCAATCAATATGTTATATATTTTTTGTCTGATGCATCATGTCTGGTCTCTTTTGTCCTGCTAAATTTCAGCTGAGGCTATATTTTGTACCAAAACAAAAAATAATAGAAAATAGGAGACAAAATAATGGCAAAAGCAGACAGACAGACAACATAATCTAATTAATTTATTATTACTAATTATTATACATAGTATATCTTGTAAGCGGATTCAATTCCGCCTCATTACCCTCATACAGTACAATGGGATACGGCATTTTCAGCAATATGTTGGAGATACGAGATTAGCAATAATTAATCTCGTATCACAACCAACATCGGGGACAGTACAAACCCCAAAGCCACACACAAAGGGAGGTTTGAGGTCAAACCACCTCGGAGGGGACACAGCTAACAGGGGCTAGCAACAGAGGGGAAACACTCCCAGAGAATGGAAGGGTGTGAAGTAGGTTGTTAGCCAATAGGGGCGAGGGAGAGCATCCACTAGGTAGCAGGCCAAGGTAATGTAGGAGTGAAGTAATCATATATTATCTCCTACATACCGGTTTATCATTCAGTTACCCAGTTGTCAGTTTCAGTGCAGACCGGCATTATTGTCTTACCGTCATCACAGTGCTGTTATATGCTGTCATCACATATTACTATTACCGGTTTTATCATTACTGTGCTATCATTACACATATTATTATATATCGGAACGAAAGGAACATCAAACTCAAACATTTTCTCCACCAGCCTGCGGCGACGCGTACAAACATAACCCAGTCGGGATCCCTGATCCCGTCACAGTAAGACAATATTGAGAACTACTAGAACTGTGACTGCTAGAAGAGATAAAGTAAAGATGAGCGATAGAGGACCCCGATCATCAGAGGGAGTGAGGAAGTAGATCTGGTATGACGTCGTCTTTACTTCGCCAGAAGTACCCACTGAATCTTAATCTGCGTTGTTGTCTCCAGCTGATGTTTAGGGCTGCCCTTAGTAGTCTTGTGTAGCAACCATCAATTCGTTGTTCAAGTGATTTAGTCAGTGTCCTGGTCTCACCCCCGTATAAAAATACACTTTCCACTGTGGCTCGAAAGAACTTAGTCTTCAGGTGCCTGGAGAGATCTGATTTCCAGATGGTATCCATTTTTGATAGAGCTACCCAAGCCTTTGCTTTCCTAACTTCTATGTCCTTTTTGCTACTCTCTATCCATGATCCAAGGTACTGGAAGTCATCGACCTTCCTTAGTTGATTATTAGCAATGGTTGTCAAGTTTCCATCAACATTAAAGGTCATGAATTCGGTCTTGGTAGCATTTATATGTAATCCAACCTCCTTAGCAGCCCTCTCCACTTTATTTAGTAGAAGCTGTGCATCTGCTAGCGTATTAGAGAGCAGGGCGATGTCATCCGCAAAGTCGGTGTCTGTGACTGTAGTTGCCGGATATCTACTGCTTCTGCGTTCTTGAAGTGTGAATCCCAGATCTTCACCCTTTGTGGCCGTCCTCATTGCGTAATCCAGCACAATTACAAATAGTAATGGTGTTAATGTGTCACCTTGCAGTACGCCAGCCAGGATTGAGAAAAACTCAGTTTCACCATCTGGTGAGAGTACCTGCGCTTCTGTGTCACAATATAACAATCCAATGCCAGCAACAATTACTTCTGGTATTCCATAAGCTCTTAGGATTTCAAGCATTTTACCTCTATGGATGGAGTCGAATGCCTTCTTGAAGTCCACAAAAGTCATGACTGCGGGGAGATTCTTTGACTTAATTCCTTCAATCAGTCTCCGTAGTGCAAGTATCTGAGCTATTGTTGATCTACTTGGTCGAAATCCGTTTTGGCTCATACGCAGTAGTTTCTCTATGTGAGGCCTAATCCTATATAGAATCATTTTATTGTATATTTTGGCAGCTACCACAAGCAGACAGATCCCACGATAGTTTGTTGGTATGCCGAGGTCTCCTTTCTTGGGGAGAGGCTTTAGTTGACCTTTAGTCCAAATTGGTGGTGGCTTTTCCCCTTTTAACATCCGGTTGCAAACATTCAATAATGGTCTATTTAGCACTCAGGTTTTCCATACCTCCGCTGGGATTTCATCTAATCCACTCGCTTTATTATTGGACATGCTTTTAATGCTTGTTTGGAGTTCGGCAGGTGTGAAGTCCCCTGTTTCTATAGGTAGTGTCTTGTCATATATTTTCCTTGTAGGGCTGACCTCGATGTTTGGTGGCTGCCCAAGCAAGTTGCTGAAGTGATTTTTCCACTTCCCAACACGTTCTTCAGGACTATCGGCTTTGAGGCGCCCCTTTGCACAACTTTTCCGACCAGATACCTCATTTACAGTTTGCCAGGTAAGTCTTGATTGTTGCTGTATGTGAGCAGTTGTAATTGCTTCAGTTTTATCCTGTATGTACTTTTCCTGGCTGATGTTGTAGGCCAATTTAAGATTGTCCTTAGCTTTCTCAACCTTGTTAATGTTTTCGGTTGTTGGTTGTTCGGTTTTAACTTTGTAGGCTATCTTAAGATCTTCTCTCTTACAAGTAACCTCAGAGTTTTGCCATGGCACATACTGTTTTCGTTTAGGTTTCTGGGGGATATGCCTCTTAGCTGATTCCTTGTGGGCTGTTATTATATTCTGGTATATTGAATCGGTGGATTGGTCTTCATCCATTGACTGAAGTGCTTCAAAGCGGTTTCGAACTTCTACTGTATAAGCATCCTTTACAGCATTGTCAGTTCTGAGTTTCTCCCAGTCATAGTTGATTTGCTTGCTTGTCCTGGGTTTGCTGGCTCTCAAACTGAGTCTGATCTCTGCAGTCACAATTCTGTGGTCCGAACCAATTAAGTTGAACGAGCTGTATGCCTCGCAGTTGATCATGCTATTTCGCCACTTTTTGTTTATAAGGATGTAATCCAGTTGTGCTTTGGTTCCATTAGGGTATTGAACGGTCCATAGCTTCCCCTTACTCTTTTCGAATGTGTTGTTTGTTGGTATCAATTCACATTCTTCCATTAGGTCTAAAAGTAAGTACCCATTTCTGTTAGAACTGGTGTTGATGAATTATTTCACTATAAGATAGCATTTGTAGTTTAACTTTAACGTAAAAACTTTTGAAAATCCGACGTATTTTGATTAAGTTACAGTAATGTAATATGCCTATTCATATTTGTACACATAAAACCCTTAGGTACTCTCGTGGCGTAGTGGTCAGATGGTTAAGGCGTTGGTTACATTACGTAGGTTACGAGTTCGAATCCCAGTCGGGAAATTTGTATTTTGGGGCCATTTATTTTCGTGTGGTGCTAATTGGTAGGCCAATGAGAAGCGTACAGCGTAGCGAATAATGAGCCAGGCCAATCATAGGGCATAAATTATCTTATTGCTCAAATGTGAGGCAGTGGAAAATTCTGTTAGGATTCCATGTCCCAGATTTAGTGTAAGGGCCGGACTGCGTTGAACGATGAGCTGGGCCAATCATAGAGCACGAAGCACTTCATTGCTCAATGGTGAAGCTGTGGAAAATTCTGTTTAGTTTCCATGTGCAATTTCTAGTATAAAAAGGCCGGTTTGCCTTCGGTTATCACCTTATATTATGTCACTTCTTACCACTTTGTAAAACTCTTACTTTTGTAAAATTAGTTTATTCGGTTTCTTGTTGAAACTTCGTTTGATAAATCCTTTTGTAAAACTGTAAATATACTGCAATTTCCTGACATGTTTTCTTTTGGTCCGACTTCGGGACAGCCGAACACCAGGGAGATGGCAGCCTAGATCGTTAGGCCGTAAGCAACGCAGGGAAGGGATGTCCACAACACGCTAGCGCCCACATTTGGATTGACCGCGCACCCCCTTTGCCCTTCGAAATACTCCACTTGCTATGCAGCGCCCGCTTTGTGAGAAGGTAAGACTTTGTTCGACGCCCTTGCCCGCCGTAAGACCTATAGATCAGGGTAAGCGTGACACCGCACTGGACGCCGCAAATTTAGGATCAAATAATTATATCCAGACACCCCCCCCCCCTTCTTGTCAGTCCTACGAACCCCTGGGTTAACCTGTACTTCCTACAGGTGCGAACTATTGCCATTCGTCAGTACGCGAGTACACATTAGGTACGGACAGCATACGTTCCATAATTTAGTGATTCATAGCACTGACTGTTTGGTACCGGTTCGCTTTGTAGAACGTACATTAGTACCCCCCCCCCCCCCCCCCCTTGTCTGGAGTTAGCTATTTGATCAGGCAAGGAGCATTTCTGCTACCGGCACACTGCTTGGCCTAGGGAGGTTTATTAATATCCTACCGCGCCTTGCCACGTACTGATAGGTATTGCTGCTAACTACCGCAGCAACAAAGTTCTAGAATTAAATTAGTATACCAGATCAGCTAACGTACGGTAGCGATTAACCCCTATTCTTATCTTACAACCAGAATCTGGTATTAGTGCCGATCACGGGTGTAGTTACTAACACTGTGGTTGCCCATTGGGTTGTGGATAGGAAGGAGAGAGCTTTGACGTCATTCGTGAGTATAAAGTTCTACAAACGCGACTAGTTTATTTTAGTAGCTAGCGCACGGTATCATTTTAGTCAGAAAATCACTAAAACCTAGTAAAGGAATTACACGAAATTGTTTTATTTGTAACACACCCACACACACACGCCCTAAAACATATTGCCCTTAAAGTTCTACTAGCTATAGCGTACTATACATTACTTTAGGTGGAAATTATCCGTATTTGTAAAATTAGGATCTGATTTAGTTGCGGCAAAATAAGGAGTATTTCACTTTCGTTATTAAACTGTTGTTTGTCTGGACAACGGTATTGTTACATTTAGGCCTGACCTTTTAGACTGATTTCGTACAGGGGGATCAGTTATTGTTACATTTAGGCACGACCCCTTTTCGACTGATTTAGGACTGTCAGTGTTGTTACGCTAGGTCTGTTAACCCACTAGCTCGTATATAAACCATATAAATCACACCGCGGCAAGTTACTGTATTTAGGACTGTCAGTGATAGTTAGGATTCGCTGCGCGGGGATTGTTTTCCCGTGAGTTTGGTCTGTTACTGTAACTGTACATCTGCCTCACCGGTTAGAGGACAGGTATCCTTCTGTCTAGTACGTAGGCATTCGACCCGCTCACGTACATAGAATAGATACAAGGCTCTGTTCCTCGCCAGTAGTCGTTTGTGTACTGTATCTGTTTGTTTAGATATCCTGGACTGGGATTTGTTGTCAGATACTGTACAAGCCCGTATACATTACTAGAGTCTCATAGTAAGATACATCGTTACTAGGATCTGGTAAGCGGTATACTACTGGACCCTTACAGTAGGAAGTATTTTATATAAATTAGTATATAGTATTTCTACCATAGTGTATAGTATTCCTACCTTACAGTAGGAAGTATATTATACAAATTCTGAAATTAGTGTATAGTACTTCTATCGTAGCGTATAGTATAGTTTAGGATTGTTAGCTATTGAAAGTAGGAGATATTTAAAATTTAAGGTTAGTAAATTTAGTAATTTAGAACGTCCCCTGCTTCAGTAGGCTTTTAGGGTAGCTAGTACTTTCGTATTTAATCTTTGACTAGCTAACAGTTAGTTTGTAGCACTTTGTTTTACGCCGTGTGTGTGCGGTGTTACTTTTCGGTACTTGAAAAGGTACATAGGGTTTAAAGACCAATTTGTATCGGTACCTAGGAAGATTTTTCGTAAGCGTAGAAGTAAAACTCTCACCTTCGACCTTTTCAGGACTCAAGGACTCATTTCTGGACCGCTTCGAGGATTAGACCGCTTTTCGCAAAGTTTGGGAGACAATAAATTCGTCCGCGCCGCCGAAAAACGGAAAGACCCACGTCCGGTTTGTATTTGGGAATTTGTACGACTGGAAGATCAAAGGAACGTAAGTTTTACGACTCGCGTCGTTCAAACTTAAGAAAGCACAGTAGTACTCAAAATTTGTGGGTTTCACTGTCTATTAGTAGTGTTGTTGGTACATATTTTCCCGTTAGACGTTGCTGTTTGGCCTATTGTTTTACTTGTTGATCTACATTTTGTTAACGTATACCGTTATCTCACTTATTCGTACAAATTTAGCCGGTAGGCTAGATTACTACTTATTTTATTATATACCTTGTTAGTTTTATTTGTACCGGTTAGGGTATATATGATATATATATATATCAAGGTAAGTTTGACATTTGTACATTTCGACATTTTGACATTTCGACATTCTGACTTGTTGATTTATTTGTACCGGTTAGGTAAGTTTGACACTTCAACATTCAGACACTTGACATTTTATTACCCGTACTTGACGTATATAATAAGACATGAGTGACACACCCCATTCGACGAGATACCCACCTACCGACTATGACTCGTGCGACCCGGACAGATCGACAGTAGACGAACCGAGAAGGAGAACCCGAGATTCCACCGATGTCACACCGCTTGCATCGCCGGTACCCCGAACGGAAATACCGGAAGCCGCAACGCGTGGCGACGGCAGAATCGAAGATTTCCTTACCGTCCCGCAGACTAGATCGCGGGAACCGGACATGGTAAGTTCGACTGGAAGCCAGGAGAACGTTATTAGAAGTATAGGAGGACACATGGCCCAGATTACTCGGAACCTCGGAGAAGGTTTTCGCGTTTTACGCGAGTTAACCGCCCCGATGTCGAGATACGAGTTCTACACCTTACAGGTAAGAATAGAAAGTAGGGTACATGCCTCCGTAGATAAACTTAAAGGTTTGCACGAACTTGCAGAGTTGCGTGGCGACAACTTTACTCAGGTAAAGATAGTAGATAAATTGGTAAGTGCGAGAGAAAGCCTTATCCAGTTTAAGTCGGTGATAAGATTGGCTCAACAGGAGCAGTTCGACCAACTGCTAGGTGAGTCAGTTTCGGACGCGTTGTTACAACCCGAAGAGGAAGAAGAACTCTACTGCCTGGACGGAAGGTTGGAAACGCTGACCAATTTTCTTCGTAGATGCGGCGTACCGATCGACGAACCGGAACTCGAACCGCGAGGGACGACGGAAGTTCTCACTACGGAAGGCTCGCGAGCCTACCAACATCCACCACTGGATAGATCGTTCGTTAGCGTACGGAGCAACGTTGGCGACGTTAGTAGAACAGCGTCTGGAATTACTCGACAACAACAGGAGGTTGCACGCCGACAACAAGTCGCCGAGGAAGAAGCGCAACTACAGATGGCACAGATCACCATCGAAGGAGAAAAACAGCGCAGAGAGGACGTAGCGAAACTTGCGAAACTTCAAGCGCAGGCTGAGTTCGAAGCATCAGAGATGCGGAGACTGGAGGAGGACTTAGCGCGAGAAGCGGCCGCGGCGGCAGCAGCCGACGAGTTAGCACGACAGGCGGCAGCTGACGAGTTAGCACGGAAGAAAGCAGCATCCGACGCTCGTGCCAAGTTGGAGGCGCGGCAAATAAACGCTCGATTAGCTATACAGGAAGCGGAATTAGCGGCACAACAACAGGACGCAGATCGACGCGAAAGGGAGATGCAACTACAGTTCGAATTGAATCGTAGATCGCGCGAGACAGCGAACGCGCAAGCGGACCTCGAACTCGACGCGAGAGATAGATCTATGAGATCGCGAACTGGACACGACTTGTCTGCCCTGGATCGTATGGAAGCTCGATATCGCGGAATACAGAAGCGGATCGAGGAAGGAAGCGTGGGAGCGATAGATCGAGGAGAGGAGTTCGTCGAGGATTACTGTAAACGTTTTCCCCAAGTTATTCCTATGCTCAAACCCACGACTCCGATAAAACCGGTCTTTGTTACGAAACCTAAGGAAATAACGCCTGTGCGTTCGACGCAAGGCAACAGGTTTGTTGTGACGGAATTACCGCAACCTAGGGCGACTTCATCGCCAATTTTAGCAGGTAACATTACTAGTCCACCTACAGTAAGTCGTAGTTTACTTGTAGAGAGAGACGAACCTGCGTTTATGACAGTAAAACAGGTGAGTAAACCATTACAAGTTAAACCTGTGACGTGCTGCGCGAACCCAGTCATTTATAAACCTACAGTAGAGCTTAACTCAGATGTTTTTACTAGACCTCTCACCCAATGTTTAACGAGACCTACGACTTCGTGGAAGGCTTGCGAGCCTACCGAACAACGGAGAGCCGTAGATCCCAGATCACAACGAACTCGACCAAGGATAATACGCCGGACGCGAACCCGCCAACCACCTTATCCGGACGACAGCGATTCATCCAGTGACTCGGAGTCGACGGAACGGGAAATATTCCGTACGGGAGCGGCAGCGGCAGCGGATTACAAACGGGAGGAGAGATCGACGAATCCCTACATCGACAATCCACCTCGAGAAACACCCCAACAGAAACCCACGTTGCAACCAGCGGAAGCGATCAGCACCAACAGACTCGCCGAAATAATGCGACCTGTAGCGGACCGACTAGCTCAGATAGAAGAGCGACTCGAAGCGCAACCGTCGGATCGATCACGGACCAGCGTGGAATTGGAACAACCTAGACAACATCGACCACCGAGGAGAGAACAGGAGACTAGACGGACTCCGACACATCGAGAGGAAGATCCCGTTAATAATTCCTACCGACGAACAACGCGCGGAAGGGAGCGACTGGACGACGCCATCGAACAGGGACGCGGACAGTTGGATTTAGTTAGCGAGATCGCGAAATTCGCGGCTAGACACGGATTACCGGCACAGCAACCGCCGAAGTTCTCTGGCAACGCGAAACACTGGCGT
>JAUCBJ010005452.1:0-44607 GCA_032718475.1 Nemertoderma westbladi
AAATTAAACCGTCGAACCCAATCTCCCGGGAATATCCAGCGGGTGAATGGTCGCGCACGGATTGGTTTCGACTAGTGTAGTGAATCAAATACTTGTCATAGGCTAAAAAGCGATTTAATATCTAGAAGACATCTTAATTTGGCGGGTTAAACTGCCAAAGGTCTGAAAGCGCGAACAACTTGCTCATAAATCGCCCCCAGTCCATTGAATGTGCCCAAATCCCATGTTCCCGCACCCAGTAGTGATATCGGAATATTCATTTAAAATAAATCCAAAAAATATTCAACTCGCGTTAAGAAAAGTTGAAATACCGCGAACAGTCCCCCCCAATGACCTTCGTGAGGTCTATCGGTAGATCGAGTTTGCGTAGGTCATTTCCCATATAAAAAACCCAAATTTTAATATTGCATAGTCTTGATTAATTTTTTCTAGAGTTAGTTTATTTAAATATAAAAATAAATGTCCCTGGAATATCCTGGTCCTCTATTTCTTACTCTGATACGCCTTTCTCCTCTTCGCCCGTCGACTCTCATCGATCGCCAGTGCTGGTAGGGGAGCATCAAAGTCCATCGTGAGCATTGCTTCAGCTTGTCTCCTGGCGGCTCTTCCCTTCGATGGTAGTGGGATCATATCCGTCCGTCTCTCCAACTCGGTGGTGCGTGCCTCTGGGAACCACTTTCCGTCACCGAACTCTTCCTTATATGAATATAAACGCCTAAGGATCTCGAATGGGCCGAATAATCCAGCGCTTAATAAAAGGTACACGTAATTCAATGGTAGCATCGCTGTCGTATGGAGGCGTTCTGGGAACGAAAAGTACCCGCACGCCATCTCTTGCGCAATATTTCGAGCGCTTCTCCGCACTTTGGTCTTTACGTGGTTATTGGCGTAGGTTTCAAACATAACCATATTTCCCATAGCGGTTACATCCTTCGTAGGACACTTTATATTATAACGGGGGCTTGCGGAATGTCCATGGAAGCCGCATTCTGTGCAGAGGTTGTAAAGGGTTGGACAAACCGATACATCGTGGCCCGATGTTGCGCAATAGGGACAGTAGAGTATCCCAAGGAGCTGGAGGCATGAATCGGTAACCCGATTTCTCTTTCCGCGTGGGCACTGCTCCGAACCGCAGTTTCCGCACACCTCTAGTTGTATCTCCCGACCGAAGAATATCGGAATCGGGACGCCGGCGTAATACTCAAGTCATCGGTCGCTTTTGGGAATATTCGCCGTGGCTGGTAGCCCGCGAAAGGCTGGGCTTTGGCGTAGTATGTTCTCGTTTCGATAACTTTCTTTATACCCTGCCGGTCGCATCCCGGGCGCCCGTTTCTGGCGGTGGATCCATTCGGTCTGCTCGGCGTACCATCGGGTAAGTCGCATAGGGTCTTGTGGAATGGAAGGGGTCGTTGCCACAGCTGGTCGGCGAAGAGGTGCCGGGGCGTTCGACGGAGGAATACTGAGGAGATCTACGGGAGTCGGAGCAAAGCTGGGCCCCTTAGCAACCTGTATCACTGAGCGGGTCCGTTGGGTGCTGGTACTCGGGATCTCCAAAGACCAGTCTTCTCCCCCCGGGAATGGATATGGAGACAACATCTGACATATGTCGCCGAAGTCATTCAACGCGAAGGTAGTTACTAGCTCCCTAGCGGGACTACCGGAGCCAAGTGGGGTGGATATGCCTGCTTCCATCGCAGGTTCGGCCGAGGCAACCCGTTTGACGGCCGGTTCGTACGCGACTTCCGGATCGAGTTGTCGCTTTGGGGTGGACAGTAGAACACCTTCCTGTAGCCATAATTCTTCCCCATCCGAAGATATCAGAGGTTCCTCCGCACCGAGGAGATCAGCAATCGTAGGGATGTCAAACGGTCCATTCTCGTCCCAGGATGCGATGACGGTGAGCGTTTTTGTCTCTCCCAGTGGAATATTCTCTACTGCTTTGAACGCGTGGTCGATAACTTCGTTCCACTCATAGTCGGTAAAGGACCTAGTAACCGCCTTAATGAGGCTATCAAGAGTCTTACAGATGAACTTGGCTACTGTGTATGATTCCATAACGACGTAGATATAGTTCCGTCGATCCGGATTCTCCCACTTGTGGTGGATCGTCCACTTTCTTTCTACGTCCTTCCAGCAACTCTCTCGCTCACTCTTTATTTCTAATTCCGGGTACCCACCATATATCTTATTATAATCCTGGAATTTCTGGGGTTTAAAGTCTATACCGCCGTTTAGCACTGCGAGGTAGCCAATACCGGATTTCGTCTGTCTCACCTCTCGGAATCCTTGCATGAATTCTGCGGATCGCAACCAGGCTAGCAGTGTTTGGATGTCGACGCAATGACTAATGGCATTGAGATCTTCTCAACGGTTTCTTCCGAAAGGAGCGTTAGCGTAGTCGTTTCGGACGTCCGCCTTTATATCCGACCCGATTTTAATGACATCGAAATCAAATAGGATCTGTTGGATCTCAGGTGGTAATAGCCAGATCGCTCCGGCTGTCCGCACCTCCTGTTTGGGTGTCGGGAATATTCGACATATCAACACCAAACCGTCTAGGGTTCCGAGGATGACGACCAAGGATCGACTGTATTCCTTCATCCCATACTTCTCCTGGTAGTCGTCGCGATTCTGGATAATTGATATACGTTCCTCTCGCAGCATTGCCATACACTCCGCTAGGTTTCCCCAGTGGGTGAGGTACATACTCTTGTCGTCGACAAAACTTTGGCATCGCGCCGACGTAATCGCTTTCGAGGTGGGCGTCGCGTTTCCCTCGTTGTCGTATATCAAACATCGGGATTTGTAGACGCTTTTCCGGAACGTTTCCCAGAACGACAACTCCTCTCCTCCGGTTGCCTTTGCATTCCGAGTTCTTTTCAGTCTCGTACTAACATCGGTCAACCAGAGTTCTCGTAGATTACGGGAATCCGGTCCCTCTCGCCCGGAGAATTTAATGATTCGCACATTCTCAGCTATCAGGGCATTCCATTCTGTATCAAAGTTAGGAGATCCAGGCTGTGGATATTCCAGTGAATCGAGTGTATTACGTATTTCGCCGAGAATTTGGCGATTTGGGTCCATATTTTCAATTATGTCTATTGCAAATTTAAGTAAGTTAATTATAAATCTAGAAAGTTTGATTCTATAGTGACTGCAGAATAATTCAGTTTATTTGTAATTCCGTTTATTAATTATTATTGCTATATAGGCATCTACCTTCTTATTGCTACTACATTCGGTATTTACAGTTACTATAGCTATACATTAATATCCAACCAGTTTTTGACTTTTTATGTCCTCTTCTTTTTCCAATTCTTTTCCTTTCTACATTTTATACATTTTTTTGTCTTTTTTCACTTCTCATTTATTACTCATTTCACATTTCATTTTTTCATCACATTTCATCATTTATTTCCACATTTCATCATTTATTTCCACCATTTTTTACACATTTCATTTATTTCCATTTCATCATTGTGTTATAGCCCCCCGGCTATCATCATTTGTTATAAGCGCAGCACCAGGGTGCGCATCATTACATTTTCATCATCATACGCGCGTCATCATTCAGTTTATAGTAGGGTTGTCTGTTTCTTTTCATCATTTCCAACTACATTCAACCATCTTCTTTGGTAAATTTTCGTTGTGGAAGGGGTGTTACGCGGCAATCTGGGATCTACAGCTGGGCTAGTTACACCGCCTACGCCCCAAACTGCACACGTAACGGACAATGAAGATGCTGGAAGTGAAGTCACGTGGAATGCACCAGGGACCCACCAGAATAACACTCCCAACAACATAAATCTCAGCCGACGAAGTCATGTGGGATGGGGTTACGCAACATTCTGGGATCTACAGCTGGACTAGTTACACCGCCTATGCGCCAAAATCCACGCAATGGTCCCACCAGAATAACGCGACTGAGAAACATAAAACCTCTATCGACGAAGTCATGTGGATGCACCATGGACCCACCAGAATAACGGGATAGAGGGGGTGTTGTGCGGCAATCCGGGATCTACAGCTGGACTAGTTACACCGCGTATGCCCCGAACTGCGCACGCAACGGACAACAAAATACAACACAATGGATACAATGAATTCCACTTCAAATCTTTACCATTTCCAATAATCCAATGTCGTTGGTCCTGATGACCAAAATCAGGGTAAACAATTCATAAACTACCCTGCGTCAGTCGAAACATCTGCAGGGTGATGCTGGACTCCACATAACACACGAGGAAACACAAATACCATTGCGTGGTTACAGTTGGTTTAAGGGGGGTCCATTATTCATTGTCAGTAAATCACATTTTAAAGAGTTTGTCAACAGGATGAGAAGGGTTTAAATGGGTTTAGCATTGTCACCAATGTCTGCAGCAGGATCCTGAGTAGGGAACTTATCACCTCTCTTGGAGTAACCGCTGTCATTGCCTTCGAGAAGGCACAGCCTCCGGATAGGGCGTTGGTAGCGGCCCTTAGCCGTTCGTATCGTCACAGTTCTCGCAAGTCCGTCTTTACTTGGGTTTATTGCCACAATTAGCGCCACAGCGGTCTTTAAGGTCTTCCTTAACCAACACCATGTTGCCAACTGCGATGTTCCTGTAGGTGTTGTTCCACTTCCTCCTGGTCTGGAGGGTTATGAGGTACTCTTGGGCCCAGATTCTCCACCAATGCGCTGCCAACGCTTGGGCCTTCTTCCAATTGGTATGTCTCGCAAAATCGTTGGGATCTGGGAACATCGCCTCTGGAAGAATGTTGGTTTTGGGTCTTCCGAGTAGATGGTTAGGTGTAAGAGGCTCCAGATCTGTGGGGTCGTCGTGAATAGGTACGATGGGCCGGTTGTTTAGGGTAGCCATGATCTTGCAGAATGTTGTGCGAAGGGTGTTGTGGGTTACCCAGGTGTCCCCTAATGCGATGCGCATAGATCGTTTTACCAAGTCGATGAGCTTCTCCCATACCCCGCTCGTATGGGGTGCCAAGGGTGTTTGGAAGTGCCATTGTATATGGTGTTCCCTCCAGACTTGGGATGTGGTCTCTTCTGTGAACCATCCTCCGCCTCTCTAAGTTCTCTTTCTCCTCCCACAAAGTTTGTTCCATTATCGGAGTACATATGACGACATGTTCCATTGTTTGCCACGAACCGACACAGGGCGTTGAGAAATGCGTGTTGCGTAAGGTTCACTACGAGGTCTAGGTAGATTGCCCTAGACCTAAGGCATGTAAAGATGGCTCCCCAGCATTTGATGTTGGATCGTCGCTCGATGACTGTAAATGGTCCTAAACAGTCTACTCCGGTTACGTAGAATGGCGGGGAATCGGACTGCAGTCGCGTGGCTGGTAAGTCGGCCATTCTTTGTGTGAGCGGTGGCGCTAGATATCTTCTGCAGGGAAAACAACGCTTTAACACTTTCCGGATCAGTGGCTGGATGTGGGTGATCCAATATCTTTGCCGTATATTAGCCATAATCCAGTTCTATCCCGCGTGATGGTTTTCCTCGTGATACTGTTGGATTAATATCTTGGCTAGTGTTGACGTTCCGGGCAGAAGCGCTGGGTATTTGACATCGTATTCAACCGGGGCGTTTGCCATCCGGGTATTCAGTCGAATCAGTCCGTCTTCTCCCATCATGGGTCTCAATTGGTAGACTGGACTGTCCGGTTTCAAGGTTTTGCCCGCACTGAGTTGTTCCCACTAATCGGGGAAACTTTCTTTCTGGACATATCTAACAATACACTTCTCCGCAATAATGAGTTCTTGTATACTTCATCGAACTATCGGTTTGTTGTCCTTCCACCGCAGGAAGTTGCGAAGAGTTAAGATGTGGTGGATGAGACGTCTCATTGAAGAGGTTCGCTCTATCAATAGTTGTAAAGACGCCGCTGGTTGCGTGATAGTCGCGATATTATAGTGCCTGCCCTAGTCCTTTGCAGGCTCGGTCAGACAACTATATATCTCCACTGTGGCACTTCTATGGACTTTACGGATCCCCTTGTCGTCTTCGGAGTATTTTCCGCTATCTAGTTCGGGATCGAATCGGGTGCTCGAGGTTAATTGTGGCTGCTGTAGGAATTCCGGGCCTGTAAGCCAGAGTTTACTTTTACCGAGTTGTCGTGGGGTGGCGCCTCTGCTCGATAAATCCGCTGGGTTTTCTTTCCCGTTTACATGGTGCCACTGTTCTCGGCCGGTGCACTGTTTTATCTCAGTGGCTCGGTTCGCTACAAACGTGGTATGTCGCCGTGATGGTGAGTGGAGGTAGTAGAGTACGATACTCGAATCGACCCAGAAATGCTGCGATTTGATGGGGATTCATAAGTTCCGCATGATCATGCAGTTCTGCCTTACTGCCCAAACTGCGGCCTGTAGCTCGAGTCTCGGTATCGTTGCTACGAATTCCCCGGATACCGTCTTAGCCTTAGAGAATAAGAAGCTTGTATCGCCGTTTCCATCCTGACTTAAACTTCTTAGGAAGGTAACTACGCCGATTCCGGTATTCGATGCGTCAGAGAAGGTATGGAGCTGGAATATATCGGTGGGTAGTTTATCGAGGAAGAATGGTCGAGGGATCCGCATAAGATGTAGATGTTCGAGTTGTTCCGTCCACTTTCTCCATTTGGCACTGAGGTGTGGGGGAGTTCTTCATCCCAACCCAGTCTTTCTATCCACATTTCTTCAAATGATCAAATTCATTCCGGCCAATGTTACTGGAGATATGAAGTTTAGTGGATCAAATATAGCACTCTTTATAGACAGACATCCCCTTTTTGTCATGGGCTTGGGTAGGGGGTTATATTTGAAGATGAACTCATCCAATTCTATGTCCCATTCGATACCGAGTACACGGTGATCCACACCCTCGGAATACATTTTGTTGTCGTCCAGTCTGATTTCCTCTGGGAACTTTTCCATAAGTTCCTTATCGTGGGATCTAAACTTTACGAGAGGGAAGCCTCCTCTCTTTAAACATTCTACCATTCCCATCGCCAGCTGATATGCCTTGTCGACATTATTGGCACCGGCGCATCCGTCGTCTACGTAGAAACATCGTCGGATGGTCTCTATGACTGTCAGAGGGAACTCGTTTTCGCACATAGCCGCTGTTTTCTTCAGCATGTCACTACATGCCACCGGCGAGTCCTTAGCGCCGAAGATCCTGACAATCATGCGCATTACATCCACATCCTTCAAGGTGAGTTGACTTATCTCCTGTGGAGTTGATGTTTTATCTGTCCATAATATACGTAAACAGTCTGAGTCTCTTGGTAGCATTCGGACCTGGTGGAACATCGCTTTGATGTCGCAGGTGAAGGAAATTCGGTTTTCCCTGAACCTGATCAACACGCCGATGAGTGTACTGTAGATGTTGGGCCCTGTATAAAGTTGGCTGTTCAGGGATTCGCCCTGATACATAGCTGCAGCATCATTCACTACCCTGATTTTACCACCCTTCCGAGCTTCTACCACATAGTGGATTGGGAGATAATACGTCCGTCTACCCCCTTGCAGTTCATTCTGGGGTACCATTTCCGCCAATCCATCTTCTAGATATCCTCTAATTACATTATTGTATTTCTCCTTTATCTCGGGTAGGTCGTTTAACCGGCGTAGGATCCCCTTAACCCTATTAAACCCGGGGGGGGGTCAATATGACCCCCCCCGTGGTTTTTTTATTATAATTCTGAAACAAACGCAGTTGGGAATCTGAAATTTTATGACTTTTCCTAAAAATATATTGTCTTCCTAGTAGTGAAAACCGTTTTCAAAAATATTGGGTACTTTTCGAGTTATAGCACCATTTTTTAGCCCTACTTTTGGCACTTTTTTTGAGACGTTTTTTGAAAATTACATTTCATTAAATATGAATTGTAACATCTCTAATTTTGATTTACACCGGTTTTTTGGTGTTAGAAATTTGATGGAATTCATATCAATTGATTTAGAAATTTCAAACTTGTATTTTTCGGCGGGTACCAAATTTTGGTGCCAGCACCAAATTTTGAAATAAGTCAATTTTGTAAATTGAACGTTTGAAACTTGTTTTTTACGCAATTGGGGTTTTTTGGGTTTCTGGATTCGATGAAATATATACGAGTTGCACCAAGCGTATCAAACTTGTATTTTTCGGTGCTGGGTGCAAATTTTGGTGCTAGCACGAAATTTTGAAAATCCATTCAATAGATAAAATTGCTTGTGACAATTTATTTCTTGCGTTTTAGAGGTTTATGGCTGTTCTGAATTCAATGGAAAATATAATTATCGAACTAGACATATCAAACTTGTATTTTTCGGATGTGGGTGCAAGATGTGGTGCTAGCACCAAATTTTGAAAACCATCAAATATATCAATTGATTGTGTCACCTTGTTTCTTGCGTTATACGGGTTTGTGATGGTTCTGAATTCAATGGAATCAGTAAAAATTTCATAAGAGTTCTCAAACTTGTATTTTTCGCCGGTGGGTGAAAATTGTTGCGCCAGCACCAAATTTTGGAAAATATGCAAATTGATAAGTAGATAGTATCACCTTGTTTCTTGCGTTATACGGGTTTATGAGGGTCCTGAATCCGATGGAATCAATAAAAACAGCACTGGACATCGCAAACTTGTACTTTTTGGTGATGGGTACGAAATTTGGTGCTAGCACCAAAATTTGCCAAATTACGCCGAAAAATACAAGTAGCAATGATCTGGCATATTAGAAATGTATACCATTAGAATCAGCGCCCTCGAAAACCTGAAAATGTGAATTTATAGCATCGTATAAGTGAATTAAAAATTTTGTGTTCTAACTGAAAAGTGCTGGTTACTTGTTTTTTTCATTTTTTTCCTACGCAGAGAGGACTAAACAGCCATTTTTAGTAATCATATCATTTTTTAATATTTTCCAATGTATTTTGCACCCCAGAAAACCTGTATTGAAAAATAATTAGCCGAAAATGTATCTTTCAAATTTGGTGAAAATTGTGCACTACTTGTAATTTTGGTGCTGCAATATAACCACCCCAGTACATTTTTTCGAAATTTTTTTTTTTCGGTCGGATCCAGACAAGTGATACCTACGTACAAACAAAAAATCAGACGTTTTCGTAAATATTTGTAGATTTTAGAGGGGGGGGGTCAATATGACCCCCTCCCGGTATTTGTACAACATTTTATAGCCCGGTACTAATAGGGTTAAGCCTCCTAAGGGCCATGCCGGCATTATTCGCCATCGGTCTATCTGGGTCTTTCCACAGCATGGGCGAACACCAATGTCCGTCTTTGAAAGTGGCCTGATCAAGGACGTCGATACAATATTGATCTTCCTTGGACGGGTTCTCGTCCTTTTCAGCAAACTCTTGGGTCTCTAAGTTAAAGTACTTGGTCATTTCCTGCTGGGTTTTTTCAGTTTCTAGGAATAAATCCTCGTCCAGGTCGGTGGCTGAACAGTAACCCACGGATGTTGCATTCTCTTTAATCTGGCATTTAGGGAGATATGTATAGGTGTCAGTAGTCTCCTCTTTGATGCCACATAATGTCCATCCCATGATGGTGCGTTCTGCATAAAAACCGTCGTCCGGCTTTACGGATCGGGTGACGTCTCCGGTTGGTATGTGTAATTCCGGTGTGTCGAGTCCAATTAATAGGGTAATTCGGTTCACGTCCAAAGGCGGGCATCGTAGATCTACATCTTCCCGGTCTAGTTGTATGAGAGGTGCGTATTCAGATGATTGTCGGAACCGCACTCGCAGATCGGTGTGTACCAGAGCGTTCTTGATCGTCAGTTTGACTGTCTCGTAACCCTTCATAACCCCTTCCATCTTGAGTTGTACCTCCCCGGACTCCACTTTTCTATGGTCGGTAATAGTTTGTATGGGCCGTTTGCAAGGTTCGTAGTCTAGGCCTAGTTGTTCGAGGAAATCCCGGTCGATGATGGTTCCGTCCGACCTGTTGTCAAGGAACGCGAGCGTTGTTAAGGATTTCCCGACCCCTTGAATTCTTACTGGGATCACTTTGGCGAAGACCATGTATCAGCAGTTTATAAGATTGATCGTAGCCGAGATATTTCTCACATATGATACATCGGTGGCAGTTTTAAACGGATTGGTTTCCTTCCGTTGAATCGTCCGGGTACCCTTAGAGACGTGATTCATTTCTCCTCTCCGTTTGGATTCGATCCTGAACGGGAGGGTGGTAAAATCGAAGTTCGCAGGGATGTGGAGGAGTGTGTGATGACGTAGGTCATTACAGACCGCGCAGCACGATCTTTGGTCGCAATCCCAAACATAGTGACCTGTTCCGAGACACCGGAAGCATCCTCGGTGTTTCATTATCGCCTCGAAGCGTGGGACGAGTTCAGCAAACTGGAACTTTCTGCAGAATTCCACCTTGTGTTTCTCTCCGCAGAAAAGACATAGAAGGGAGGTTGTGGTGCCTTTCCTCTCGGGTTCCCAATTCGCTAGATAACACGCCCATTCCTCGGCTGATGTCGGTTCCTCGTAGTCCTCATCGTCGGAATCCTCGGCCATGGTGATGGCCATCGTACTCACCGGAGGGGGGCGGAATCTCGGTTTCGGAGTGGGTGCCCTGCTCCTGGAGTTGTTCTCTATTCCGTCTAACTTGGAGAGACTTTGTTTGGAGAACATCGAGTCATTCATGGCTTCGGAGATATCATCTAGGAATGCCAACATTTTGAGGAAACTGGGATCTCGATCTGGGTGTCTGCGTCGGAGATCTACGCATTTATACGCCCACTTGCTTTGCAGCCATCCGGGGAACTTTCGGGCAATCTGTCGGAGGTTTAGAATGTTGTTTACTTGTTCCTCCTTATTTAATGGTTTTAGAGTGTAGTAGGCATCTTTCATGGAATCCGAGAACTCTTGGATATTCTGTGGGTCCCCTAGGGACCCAGCGTCCTGTATCAGTTTCTCGAGTGTCTTATTAATTATAGTTCCGATGTTTCTGTATCTTTTGTCTAGAGTTTTCCATGCGTCGTAGTACGCTTCGTGAGATCCTCCCTCGAAACATTTAATGATTCGACGTGGTTTGTCACCCAGGTATTGGGATAAATATACCAGTTTTTGTGCGTCGGTTATATCCGTTGACCCGATCTGAGCGAAGAACCGTTTCTTGAATCCGAGGTAATAGACGGGACCTCCCTCGAAGGTGCGGATCTCCATCTTGGGCATAGCCAGGCGGTTTTCCAAGGCTCAGATGATGCCGACGTCGACCGAACTGGAATGACTAGGAGGATTATAGTTATTCACATTCTCTCCCATGCACGATGGATCGATGAGAGGTGGAGTTTTAATGATGATGCGGTTATGGATTTTCAGTGTGGATGTGAACGGATTGTTGGATCGAGGGGTGGCGTCCCGTTCCAAGTCCTTTTCAGGCTCGTACTGGGGAACGCTCGGTGCCGTGGGATTAGATGGGAAATAAGGTTCCTCATTCTTAAGCGTAACTGGTGGGGGGTGGAATACCGGTGCTTGTGCCGATAACGTAGACTGTATGGTAGGCGGGAACTCAGGTTTCGGGGGTTCCGCAGCCGGCGGTGTAAATGACTTTTCTAACTCCGGGACCGGAATTGGCTCATAGTCCTGTTCTATACCCCTTTCCCAGTTCTCGTATAGTTGAAGGTCCCATTCTATGAGTGCAGCTTCGTAGTCTGCGAGTTTAGCAATGTCCGCATTCTTTTTATGAACCAGAATCGCTTGGACCTTGGTGTTCCGTTTACGCATTTCGGCCTCTTGTTTACGTATTTCGGCCTGTTGTTCGGCCTCTCGTTTACATCGTTCAGCCTCTTGTTTACATTTTTCGGCCCGTTGTTCGGCCTCTCAATTACATAGTTCGGCCTCTTGTTTACATTTTTCGGCTCGTATTTCGGCCTCTTGCATTTGTTGTTTGGCATGTATTTCGGCCTCCTGTTTATGTCTTTCCTCCGCCAGTGCATCCTTTTCAATTTGCAGTTGGACATACTCGTCTTCCATTTGAGCTTTAAGAGCCAATGCCCTCTGTTCTCGTAGCTGATCTCGGAGTGGTTGACCCCCTTGGGAACTGCGCGCTGAACCAGATATCTCGCTCCTAGTGCTGGAGTGCTGGTGCCTCGAGGACCCAGTTCTTTTTCGCTGAACCACGGTCCTGGTACCGGAGGTCCGTACCGATTCTGCGTCCGCCCTTTCAGTTTGTTTATAATACTGTTCCTCGTAGCCTCTTACGAGGCTGAGGGTCCTCCGATGTTGCTTGCGGAACTCGTCCAAATGTGCGACGTGTTCTTCGAGTCTGGGATAGTTACCTAGATCAGTTGCGGGAATGAGTTCCTGATATGCCTGTATCATCCTTTCGTATCGTTGTAATATACTTCGGATATTCTGTAATTGAGTCTGTATATCGCTGAGGGGAGTCTTGGTGCCCTTTAGCTGTTTTTCGATGCGGTGGTATGCTCAAGTCACTCCGCCTTTGAGAGCTCCCAGTCGACGAGCCATGTTCTTCACATTCGGTACCTCGTCGGTTTCCGAGTCTGTGTGGGGGTCCATTTCATCAGTATCGGAGACGTTATTCGTCGTCATTCTAGCGCCTCATTGATCGGTAGATATGCGATATCGTAAAATAGTTCTTCATAGGTCTCATATTCAGCCTGGACTACCCGAACGGTAATCCTGAATCATCCAACGTTCGTTCCTTGTACTTCGACTTCGACGTGCCAGATTCCTGGCTCAACTTGGATTATATCAATAGGTGTGATCGATACTGTTAACCATTGATACTGATCGATACCATTCCCTGTTAACGACTCTCTATATGTGATCTGCTCTACCCCTATGTGTTCTACCCCCAATTCAATGTCTCCGCTCCCGCGATCTTTCACCGGGAACGACTCTAATAGGGCCTCTGAGTTGGTAGTGAACTTGGTCAGAGGAAAACCCCCTGTAGCCAAGCACTCCTGTAGGCCGTGAGCCACTTCTGTGGCTTGTTCCGCTGTGTCCTTGGACACCAATCCGTCGTCCATGCAGAAGTTTCTCAAGATGGACTCAATAACGTCTACTGGATACTTACCAATCTGGGCCGTTGCCGTTTTCTTTAGAACAAACAGCGTGCCGTTGGGACTATCGCGGGCACCGAATATCCTGACATACATCTGGTATGTAACCACTGGGCCGGATAGGTCTTCATTCTCGAACCAGATAAATCTGAGACTATCCTGGTCCGCCTTGCAGGCTCTTACCTGGTGAAACATCGCCTCGATGTCACAAGTAAATGCGAATCGCCACTGTCTAAAGCGTAACAGTATCCCTATCAAATAGTTATTTAAGTTGGGACCATCCATCAACTCTGAGTTCAGGGACATACCTCTATAGACTGCTGCGCAGTCATTGACTAATCGGACTTTGTCTGGTTTGTCAGGGTGAGTCACATAGTGGTGTGGAAGGTAATAAGTCTGGTCCGTCACTAAGTCCGGGTCCTCTACCTTCCCAGCAACGTTTTCTTGCTGCGCAAACCACTTGGTTCGAAGTTGTAGCGTAGGCAGATAATGTTTTTCGAAATGGTCAGCGAAACGACGGGATAATAACTGCATAAGTTGCCAAGTTTGTCGGCAGTATTCGTCTCCGTCCGTGATTTCCGAGCGTGGGAGCATGGCTACAGGTTTCTTCAGTAGGAAGTGCGCGGGTGTTAGCGCTTCCAGGGAGTCGGGACTCGATGAGACTGGCATAAGCGGTCTCTCGTTGAGATAGGCGGCGATTTCCTCCATTAACGTCCGCAAAAGTTCGTCGGTGAGATACGCGCGGCACGGCACTATAAAGTGAAATGCGGTCTTCACGCTCCTGATTAATCTCTCCCAACTTCCTCCCCACCAAGGGGCGTCGGCGGCGTTGAAGGTCCAGCTAGACGCTGTTACCCTTAGCTGACCGTCCACCTGTCTTTGATTCCAATCTTTGACGTAAGCCCTGATTTCATTGTTGGCACCAATGAAGTTCGTTCCCTTATCTGATCTCATCGTGTTACTAGTTCCAAAGCGAGCGATCTGTCGGCGTAAGCTCAATATCAAGCTATTGGTAGATAAATCGTTCACCATATCGAGATGGATAGCTCTACAAGTCATACAGACAAAGATGACACACCATCTCTTGACTATAGTCCTAGCACGATATACTTCAATAGGGCTAAATAAATCCACACCAGTATTAGTAAAGTGTGGTTCATGTAAAGTGTAGTCCCTGCGAGACGTCTGGTGTTCCAGATTTCCAGTCTCTCTCTCTGATTTCCACAACAGACTTATTTGTGGCGGGGGAGTTTAGATCCACAGCGTCGTCTCCGGAAATGTGTAGTACAGACAGATCTATCACGGGTTTAAATAACTTTGATTTACTCGTCCGAGTTTTAGGTTTGACTTTCTCCGCTCCCTTGGCTTGTCTAATCTCAGCCGTGGTAAGATGAGGAGGCCATTCATCTTCTTCTTTACTTAGGAAGTCAGGTCCACCCAACCAGTCCGGAGTATCTGTCAGTTCTTGAGGAGTTGCTCCTCTGGAGGCGATGTCGGCTGGATTAATCGTCCCAGGGCAATGTCTCCATTGATCTACATTAGTGCGACTAAGTATAATGGCTACTCTGTTGGTAACGAAGACGCTGAACTGACAGACTTCATTGGTTATATACTCCAAAACGAGTAAAGCATCAGTCCAATAGACAGTTTTCTCCAGTGGATAGTCGATCTGTTCTGTTACATTCCGGCCGATGGCTGTAGCGTATAGAGCCGCTTTTAACTCCGCTCGAGGAACTCGTAGCTTGTTGTTTATCAAGGCCTTAGAAACAACCAAGGCAACTTTAATTCCATCTGGAGTTTCAACCCTCAGGTAGGCTACTATACCTATTCCCATATCGCTGGCGTCTCCAAACACATGGAGTTGATAGGAATACGTGGGGAGAACATGACCAAAATATGAACGGGAAATCGTAAAGTTCTCGATGGATGGTAGAGAATCTTCCCATTTCATCCACTTCTTTAGTAGTTCTCCCTTAAGTGGATCGTCCCACGAGTGGTTTTCAAGCCACATTTGTTGCACTAAGCTCCGAGCAACCAATATAACTGGGCTAATAAATCCCAATGGATCGAAATAAGTGCTCAGGATACTTAGACAAATCCGTTTAGTTCGAACTGGATTATCTCGCTGTTTTAGCTGGAAAAACAGGATATCTCTCTCCGTGTCCCATTTCCAAACCAAGCATCTTGGTTTCTGGAAGATCGTCCTTGATTAGGTCCAGGTCTTTAACTCCTCGGTCCTCTACCGGGATCGATTCCAGAAACTCACGGGAGTTACTTGTGAATTTAGTTAGTCGAAATCCACCTCGTTTCAAACACTCTACCGTTCCCTTGGCAACATCAATGGCTTCTTCCACCGATGGGAGGGACTTTAAATTATCGTCCATGTATATATCCCATTTGATGTTGTCGATAACTGCTTTAGAAAAGGCATCTCGGTTGTCATCAGCAGTGGTGCGCACCACTGAACAGGCGTTCGAGGGGCTCGAGATGATCCCGAAAGCCTGGATGGTCATCCAGTACTCCACCGGTTTTTGGTTGAGGTCTCCTTCAGGCCACCACAGAAATCGTAGGCTGTCTCGATCCCTATCCAGCGCCTTAACTTGTAAGAACATGCTTTCTATATCCGAGGCAAATGCGATCGAATATTGCCGTAATCTTAAGAGTATTCCCAACAAGGATTGGAGTAAGTTGGGCCCCGGCAACAACTCAGAGTTAAGGGATTGGCCCATGTAAAGGGCGGAGCCGTCAAATACTACCCGGACTTCGTTGGGTTTACCGGGTTTGGGAACGTAGTGATGGGTTAGATAATACGTTCTCTCAGTTATGGGTGTTTCTTCTGGTACTCGCTCCACGTATCCCTTATCGATGAATTTCTTCAGCTGGTTCTTGTACATCTCTTTAGCTGAAGCATTTGCCGTAAGGCGCCGATGTAGTTGCGCGATTCTCTTCTCCGCCAAGGGTCGGTTATTTATAAAGTTGGGTTCTCGCCTTCGGAATGGCAGACCAATCTCATACCTCCCTTGATCTCTAAGGAAACGTGTAGTCGTTTCCTGGATCTGCTTGGCTCTTTCCTCCTCGACCGATAGTGCTTTGTCGTAGGAATTAGGCTCTACAGCTTCTTGAGTAAAGAATCGTACGGCGTGTTTGTCGCGAATCTTAGCGTTATGTCGATCTATCACCTCATTTAGCTCGTTGTTGTAGTCGAGTTGTCCGCCATGATGGATGAGATGGCAAAGGTGCACTTGGTTTCTCCAAGCTTCACTTTCAGTGAGGAGGTCTATTGTATTTTCCTCATCAAATAGTTGGGTAATATTGTCGTTATCTGAGGAGTATGGTGTTCCCTCAGGTGTGATTTCTCCCTCACTGATTTATTCTTCCCATTCACTCACCTGATGTATTTGTTCAGTGGGTAATCTTTCCATGAGCGTTCTACGGGAAGGTCCAGTGAAGTACCAACCTACTCTAGTTCTTCCCGCATAGGTTTGCAATGGTTGCGGTCGAGCAGGTCGTTTCTCTAATGTCTCAAGCACCTCATGCGCATTTTGGCCGATTAATATTTGCACCCCTGGGTAGTCGGTGTTGAATCTAGGGATATTATGTTGCTGGGTAAAATCGTCTTCATCCCAGTTGTAAGGCTCCACTTGGCTAGTAGCAAAGTTCTTTATCGCCACCATTTTTACCGACCTTACGCTATGTTCTCCTAGTTCATCCTGGGGAGTGGACAACGCACCCACGTAGTAATCTGTAGCTACTGTGGATTTCCAAACCTGCATAATTCCTGAAAGGTTCAACTTAGTTCGGAACTTGGGTTGTCCAGCAAAGATGTCTTCGGCTAGTTCTTTGTCGATGAATGTTCCTGTGCTGCCGGAGTCCAGGAGGGCGTTGACTATAAAACTCTTACCTAATCCGTGGACTCTTAGCTGAACTACGGGGAATTCCCGGATTCCGACGTTGGAAGTTGGCGCTTTCCAAGATGGTTGTCTGTCAGGAATAACCGGGTGCGGGTTCGTTATCGGTTTCAGTCTCATATGTAAGCGCTCGATACACCGCGGTGTTTATCAGATAACAGGATTCGTTTTCATCGGGGAATTCGTCCGTGTAAAATCCTTCCGTCTCAGAGCTGTGGTCAGTGTCATTCACATCACTGAATTGGACATGTAGTTCGGACTCACTTACCTGACTCGTGCTGTTTCTTTCAAATTCGGTGTGCAGCAAGATATGATGTTTCGCGCCGCACTTAGCACACCTCGCGTCGGAGTAACAGGTTCGCCGTTGGTGTCCTTGTCTGAGACAATTATAACACAACCGCTTATCCCACATGACTTCGCGTCTATCCTTTAAGGATTTCTTTAAGAATTCATCACACACACTTAAACGATGGGGCCCGTCGCACAATGTACATTTTGGTTTGATGTTACTTACTTTACCTTGGGTAGTGTTGTGCACACTTGTTCTTTCCTCGGGCTTTCTTCCATGAATTCTCTTAGGAGACATAGGAGGAGTTTTTGTTACCTGTTCTCTCCTGTCCATGGTTCGAGACTTAAATTTACTTACATCTTTAGGTGCTTTGTTGACATAGTAAGATCTGTCGGTGTCTTTCCCGCTGTTCTCCTCTTGAGAGGTCTGGCTTTCGCCGTCGTCTGTATAACACACTGGTGTTACCTTTCTCCTAGAAACGGGTTTTTCACTTACCTTATTTTCCAGTGTCTTCTCTCGGGACTGCTTTAGGAGCTGTAATTTTACCTCTCCATTTAAGAATGACATGAGATCAGCCATGGTAGGGTCTCTTTGTTGTTGTTCCATCATATATAGAACTCTTTTGTCCCAACGAGTACCCACTCCACCCTTTGGCAAGGTAGATGCTACAGCTCCAATAACCATAGAACTCTGATATTCATGGGACTTACCTAGCCAATCTAATTGTCTACAGATCTCCTGGATCTCATCGGAAAATTCTATAATCCCGCTGCTAAGAAACTTTCGGGGCGCTACCAATTTTGCATACAGATACCTAGCTATGTTAGTCCTATTACCATACCTGATGTTTAGTGTATCCCAAACTTGTCTTAATCCATCTGGATGTCCAATAAACTTTAACGCCATTAACTTGGGAGATCCTTCCAAGCACTCGATGAGGAATCTAAGTTTCTCTCCGTTAGATAGCACAGAGTTCTGTATGTTATCTTTATAATATTCATTAAAAGGTAACCATTTCATATCATCTCCATTGAACTTGACGATCTCTCCCACCTTTACCGCTTGAAGGGCTTCGGTTATAGCCATTTGAAGCGTAAAACTTTCTTGGGCCATCGTATTATTTAATATCGAGTTATTGGTATATATATTTCTCGGATTATGATCAGGTCTATATGGAATATCATTATCAACAGGTTTATAATTACTCTTAATAGGGTTTATTATAGGAGTTTCTACTTCACTAGCAGTATAGATGCGTGTAGGCTCCACACCTTGCGCATGAAATACTTTAGACCTAACAGGTTGACACATTGTTACAGGGGGTGGTGGTATACTCCTTTGTATATTTACTAATTTATCGCGTTCTAACGCGATACTCTGCTGCACTTCTTGCAACTCTAACCTACCTTCTCTTACTGTTCCCTTTAACTGTTGAACAGTCCCTTCCATCTCTCGGACCTGCTGGGAGGAACGCAAGCGCTGTTCCTCCAATTGTCCGAGCAGGAGATCCATCCCCCGCCGTCCCTCATCCACCCACTCGACCACCGAAGCGGGAGCCGCCAACATAGTAGCGGGTAGACGAGGGACGACGGGCGATAAATCGTTGATGTCTCGCTCGGCGTCCAAGACTGGGACTGATTCTGGGGCTATTCTACTGCAAAGGGAATTTAGAGTTAGGTTCTGGAAGTACAGGTGTCTCTATCACAGAAGGGGTGGCTTCGAGCACAGGCCCAATTATTTCAGGCTCATCTACTATAGTAGGGAGTCTTTCTACTCTAATAATTTGGTCTATGGGTTCTGGACTACCTAAGTCTACACTAGCTAGTTGCCTTCTCACAGCTGGGGGCAAATTAGGCAACTTCTGATGGTGGGGCATTCTTCTACGCCTGCTGGAACGAGATCTATTTCCTCCGCCTTCAGGATCTGTTGTATCGCCTTCATCAGATGATGTAAATCCCTGTCTCTTGGGAGTAGATCGACTTATCATCTGCATCTGACTAGCTGTTCTCTGTTTATCTATGTAGTCTTGCTTCTCTTAAAGATTTTCCAACTCTAGTTGGGTTGTCTCTTCAGACGCCCTCCGTTCTGCTTCTACCACTGCCTCTGCCGCTTTTCTTTCTGCTTCTGCCACTGCTACCTTTCTTTCAGCCTCTGCCTCTGCCGCTGCCGTTGCCGCTTTTCTTTCAGCTTCTGCCACCTTTCTTTCAGCTTCTGCCACTGCCGCTGCCGTTGCCGCTTTTCTTTCAGCTTCTGCCACCTTTCTTTCAGCTTCTGCCGCCTTTCTTTCAACTTCTGCCGCTGCCGCTTTTCTTTCAGCCTCTGCCACTGCCGCTGCCGTTGCCACTTTTCTTTCAGCTTCTGCCACCTTTCTTTCAGCTTCTGCCGCCTTTCTTTCAACTTCTGCCGCTGCCGCTTTTCTTTCAGCCTCTGCCGCTGCCACTGCAGCTGCCGCTTTTCTTTCAACTTCTGCCACTGCCGCTGCTGCTGTCTTTCGGTCTTCTATTCGTTTTTTCTTTAATTGTTCTTCCTGTTCCCTAGCGATGAGGATGCTTTCATCAAATTTAGCCTGCTCTGTGGCTAACATTTCCGCATCTAATGAGTCTAACACAAATTTGGCTCCCTCACTAGTAGGATGAAGTCCAGCTAGCCATCTCCTTAGCTCTTTGTCACCTATAAATCGTTGATAGTCCGACAGATAGATGTCAATGGTGTCCTTCTTCTGAGGTTTCTCTGATGTAACTTCGCTTTCCACCTGAGAAAAGGTAGCGTCTGTTGATTCTCCGTGGGTCGAGCGTTCAGTTAGTTGAATTTTCCATTGGGTCGTTCCTTGGACTTTAAGACTCACCCGTTGGAACCAAGTCTTTACGGCAACTTGCAACGACGTGTCTTGGCTTCTCTTCGAGGCTTCCTCAAAGGCCGATAGGATTAGTCTGATTCTTAGGATTCGTTCTCGAACTTGATAAAGCAGCTCTCCCTGCTCTTGAGGTCCTTGGGGTTGTTGAAACAGTTGTTCCTCTAATCGCTCCAAAGAGCTGAAGAATCCCTGTACATATCCTGCTGCCGACCTCTTCCACACAGCTGGATCTCTAGTGTCCTTTACCACTCCCATCCTGTATAAGTCCTCCCAGGCAGCTTCCGATAAGTTAAACGGGAGTCCGGGTCCGGGGAAGTTCCATTGCGTCTCGACAATAGACTTCAGTTCCTCCATTGTGTATCCCACATAACTGTACTTGGTCGATCGCTTACTTCTCGCCCAATCGATTTGATGTTCCTCCACCGCAATCAATACCCTAGTGAGTACGGCTTCAGGAAGTATGAGAAGTGGATCCAAATAAAATGCTTCTGCCATCTTTGCTCCGCGCTCGGGTGTCAACTCCACAGCATCTGAACTACCGGAGCTATCGGGCCGCTGAGAAATAAGTTCTCGGTTCGGGTGTTGCTGCTGTTTAACAGCTGCCTCTTGGTCCCGCTTGACTTGAGCCCGAGTGCCTATGATAGACCTATGGTGCTTTACTAGCCTAGGGTCTGATACTACTACTGGAGGGATGACCTTTCTTACAGTAGGATGGGACTTGAACTTCGGTCTCAGATGTTCCGCACTCCTATCTGAATCGCAGACTGTTGTTTCTAGGAGACTATCTGACAGAGTTTGCTTTGTGTCAGCCATGTTTGATTGTACAGTTGAATGCCTACTACTATAACGACAGTTAAAGCAAGTCTAGTAATTCAGTATCAACTGTAAGCCTAGTAATTAATTACCGATAATCTGTATAATAACATAACTCTGTATAAAACAGAGTTATGACTTATACTAAACACAATGAGATGGCTACTGATTTTCGTAAATAGCGCATTCTTTAGGAGATGCTTTATTATCTGTCACACTACTGCACACGACTTCACACTGTTTCACACTGATCTGCCGACCGTCACTGAATTTAACCATATATAAGGAGGATAGCAACTGACACATGTAGGGATTATGAAATAGCATTTAATGCACACTAAAACCACTGTAATGTAAGTCGCAATTGCTACCGGTAACCGGTCCCTCTAACCTTTAGTAATCAAGAAGATTGGGTGTTTTATGATTATTTATCGGTATTCTGAAAATATAACAACATATCCATCAACATATAACAATTAATAACAGACAGTAAACAGAAGTAAAATAATGCGGTGATAGTCAGCCAGTATCGGTAATACCGGTACCACAGGTGCCAAGTGACCAGTTGTTATGGTTAGTTGCACAGTTGCACAGTGCAGTAGGGCCAGGATAATAGATTTACGTTCCTATAATCAAAGCCGTCTAATGTTGGCCAAAGTCTGAAACTTCTAACACAGAAGTACAGAAGAATTTCCAAGCAGTTGTTCTCGCTCAGAAAGGTAAATAAAGACCGTAATGCCTTGCACGGTTTTCCGTAGGCCTCTGTGCAAGATAAAATGAAAATCGCTCTGATTGGCCGAGCCTGAACAAAGAGAGGTTCCACATCGACAGTAAATCAGCTGACAGATTTCGTCATCTGAACTACAATCTATTTAGAGTATTAGCGCATTGCGGCATAAAATGGCTTGTTATGTCCGCTAAAATACCCACACAGTACATTGCGGAGAAAATGGCTTGTTATGTCCGCTAAAACACCTTCACGGTACATTGCGGAGAAAATGGCTTGTTATGTCCACTAAAACACCTACACAGTATATTGCGGAGAAAAATGACCTGTTATATCCACAAAAGCTTTTACATACACTACTCTCCCTATCACTCACCTCTGGCCGGGCTGCTATGCAATCCTTCCTTACAGTAGTGGTAGGGGATCCTAATACTATTAATTCCACTGGCTCATCCTCACTAGTTACTGTCTCATACTCCTGTTCACTTACGTCAGCGTCGCTCGCTGCGTCGTCATAGTAGTTGAAACAGTTGTTCCTCTAATCGCTCCAAAGAGCTGAAGAATCCCTGTACATATCCTGCTGCCGACCTCTTCCACACAGCTGGATCTCTAGTGTCCTTTACCACTCCCATCCTGTATAAGTCCTCCCAGGCAGCTTCCGATAAGTTAAACGGGAGTCCGGGTCCGGGGAAGTTCCATTGCGTCTCGACAATAGACTTCAGTTCCTCCATTGTGTATCCCGCATAACTGTACTTGGTCGATCGCTTACTTCTCGCCCAATCGATTTGATGTTCCTCCACCGCAATCAATACCCTAGTGAGTACGGCTTCAGGAAGTATGAGAAGTGGATCCAAATAAAATGCTTCTGCCATCTTTGCTCCGCGCTCGGGTGTCAACTCCATAGCATCTGAACTACCGGAGCTATCGGGCCGCTGAGAAATAAGTTCTCGGTTCGGGTGTTGCTGCTGTTTAACAGCTGCCTCTTGGTCCCGCTTGACTTGAGCCCGAGTGCCTATGATAGACCTATGGTGCTTTACTAGCCTAGGGTCTGATACTACTACTGGAGGGATGACCTTTCTTACAGTAGGATGGGACTTGAACTTCGGTCTCAGATGTTCCGCACTCCTATCTGAATCGCAGACTGTTGTTTCTAGGAGACTATCTGACAGAGTTTGCTTTGTGTCAGCCATGTTTGATTGTACAGTTGAATGCCTACTACTATAACGACAGTTAAAGCAAGTCTAGTAATTCAGTATCAACTGTAAGCCTAGTAATTAATTACCGATAATCTGTATAATAACATAACTCTGTATAAAACAGAGTTATGACTTATACTAAACACAATGAGATGGCTACTGATTTTCGTAAATAGCGCATTCTTTAGGAGATGCTTTATTATCTGTCACACTACTGCACACGACTTCACACTGTTTCACACTGATCTGCCGACCGTCACTGAATTTAACCATATATAACCCTATTCCACCTGGGGTTGGGCAGAATCTGCCCAACACTTTTTATTTTTAGAAATTCATGATGATGATTTTTATGTATTATTATGAAATTCATTGACTTTTCCTAGAATTTAATTGGCTTTCTGATGGTTACAAAATATTTTTTTCATCATTTATACTTTTTGTGCTATGGTGTGTTTTTCATATCATAGGTACATTTTTTTATTATAATATATTTATTAGCCTAACTGGTAGAAAAGATAATCCATGGTTGGATAGTTCCCCTGTCAACAAGCTAGAATACAACCAATTACAGTCCAGGACATTCACTTGGCTGGGTTGTAAAGTTAAATTCAAACACGAGATTGTCTACTGCTTGGATTAGTACACATCAATCACATTATTTTTTAATAACAAAATACTAAACAGACAGATAAGCAAGCAATAAGTCTACTAGGATAAAACAACAATCACCATTGAAACCAGTATATTCCTAATGTAATACAGCAGACATAAACAGAGGTGAATAAATTTATTCAATAACAGCACCCCTGCAAGCAAAATTTTCACTTGGGATGTCTGGCAGAGTTAGGCAGACAGTGGTGTTGGGAGGAGTATGTATAGTATTATCTCATCTTTTTACTATAATGGGTTATCTTCATGATAATTAATTTATATGGATATATTATTTTAAATTATGAATATATAAAACTCAGAACAGATGCATTATATATTTTTCTATACACCTGCGAAAATTTGGAAAGTTTTGATAAAATTATCATTACTTTTTAGTGTATAATAAACTGTTGGGCATATTATGCCCAACCCCAGGTGGAATCTCGGACAAAAGAGCCCAGGTGGAATAGGGATAAGGAGGATAGCAACTGACACATGTAGGGATTATGAAATAGCATTTAATGCACACTAAAACCACTGTAATGTAAGTCGCAATTGCTACCGGTAACCGGTCCCTCTAACCTTTAGTAATCAAGAAGATTGGGTGTTTTATGATTATTTATCGGTATTCTGAAAATATAACAACATATCCATCAACATATAACAATTAATAACAGACAGTAAACAGAAGTAAAATAATGCGGTGATAGTCAGCCAGTATCGGTAATACCGGTACCACAGGTGCCAAGTGACCAGTTGTTATGGTTAGTTGCACAGTTGCACAGTGCAGTAGGGCCAGGATAATAGATTTACGTTCCTATAATCAAAGCCGTCTAATGTTGGCCAAAGTCTGAAACTTCTAACACAGAAGTACAGAAGAATTTCCAAGCAGTTGTTCTCGCTCAGAAAGGTAAATAAAGACCGTAATGCCTTGCACGGTTTTCCGTAGGCCTCTGTGCAAGATAAAATGAAAATCGCTCTGATTGGCCGAGCCTGAACAAAGAGAGGTTCCACATCGACAGTAAATCAGCTGACAGATTTCGTCATCTGAACTACAATCTATTTAGAGTATTAGCGCATTGCGGCATAAAATGGCTTGTTATGTCCGCTAAAATACCCACACAGTACATTGCGGAGAAAATGGCTTGTTATGTCCGCTAAAACACCTTCACGGTACATTGCGGAGAAAATGGCTTGTTATGTCCACTAAAACACCTACACAGTATATTGCGGAGAAAAATGACCTGTTATATCCACAAAAGCTTTTACATACACTACTCTCCCTATCACTCACCTCTGGCCGGGCTGCTATGCAATCCTTCCTTACAGTAGTGGTAGGGGATCCTAATACTATTAATTCCACTGGCTCATCCTCACTAGTTACTGTCTCATACTCCTGTTCACTTACGTCAGTGTCGCTCGCTGCGTCGTCATAGTCAGCATTGTCGTCGACAATTATATTAATGCTATCGTCAGTTGGCGGTCCAGCCGCCGTCTCATAGCTGTCCTCTAGTGCCTCTTTCGCTGAGACACTCATAGTCTAAATAATATTTTGCCTTCCGGCTAGAATCTCGCAAAAATTCGAGATATATATATATAATTTAATCGAAAATACGGTTAAATTATTTGTCAAATAATTAGTTGGTCTCAAAATGTCAAATAAATTTGCAATATAATATTGGGAATTTAATAGGATATAGTTATAGTAAATACCGGTATAATATTTAAACAAAATATTAATTCCATAGCTATTATATAGCATTTAAATACCGGTATGACACAAAATAATTTCTGAATCTAATTCAAAATATTCAAAAAATGAACTTGCCACCCAAATATTTCTAATTTTATATATAGCTCTAATCAACGTAATTTTAATTTCAAATATTATGTGTATCCACTAGCGCGTGGCTACACCTTCGGGTTGCGACACTCTCTCTCTCTCTCTCTAACTTGAGCGATTCAAAAAACCATGGCCGGCTAAACCGAACTATCCTAACAATAAATTGAGTTCAGCTTCGCAGTTAAACAACCGGTAATTTTTTACTGCTTCCACAAATACAATAATGGTGCCAACAGAACAACTAACCTTGTTTGGTGTGGGATTCCACGTCCGCGTCCAAAGTCTCAGGCTCTTCGCTGATTACAAACCGAACCTGCAGGCCCACACAAACCCCAAACTCAGAAGCTCCGTCTCGCCATGTATCTCCAGATGGTATAAAACAACTAAGCGGTTATCTAACATACTGGTACAAAACTCTAGAATTTATTATAAAAATAATTTTGACCGAAACTGAATTCTCACAAACCTAGCTAAAATTTTTCAAAAAACTTACTAATTATAGCTTGCCCTAACGGCCTAATGAACTGCTGTATTTGCGATTAGTAAACGCACTACCGTACATCCCACCGTACGCAGTACAGTAAATAAAAAAGTACACCAACCTAACAGCCTAAGAATACTGTATGTGGTACAGCAAAACAAATATATTTTCTACCATATGCAGGACAGCAAGTCAGCCTAGTGCACTACTGTACCACTGTATTGCGACTAGTGAATACAGTAATCTAACCTAACAGCCTAATAATACACTCTTTACTGTTGCAAGCAACAGCAAATAATCTCATGCTTTACAGTTAAACTAGCCACCCCTTGACTAACTGTTAAAGACATACAGAAACGTGCTTTACTGTTAAACAGGGGCGATCAGGAGCGCGCTATTACTACTGCAGAACTGCTAAATACAAAACTGCTACTTACCGTTGGATGGCGCTAACCTGCCGTCTGCTAATATATTTTACTAATTTTCTACGGCTCCTGCAAATCGCTTGTTCCTTTCTCTACCGATCACTCCATAGAGAGCTAACTGTTCGAATCTATGAGCCACGCGGGAATAACCAAAACAATACACCCGAATCGGCTCCCTAAGCTACCGGTACTTAAAACGAGTGTTAGAGGCTTGACACTCAGTGTGTATTCTTATGGCCCAATCTTACTGCTAAAATGCGCAAATAACCACGTCCTTTCTAATCGCAAATACTGGGGTTCCCTAACGGAAAATGTGAATGTGAGAATATTTAAAATAATCAAAGTGGAGCAGAATGTCTTATTGGGGACTGACGCTATGGGTCTAAACTTGCCTTCGGCTGGCTTTAGGCCAGCAATTTACTACTGTGTTCTGTATACTGTGATCTAGCTTATCGACCGCTATTTTCAAATAACCGCCCAGCGTGAATAGTTTACAGTACTCCAAATTATTACCTTAACTACTCTCCGCTATGCTGCAATACAAACTCTTAATTTTACTAATTAATTACAGTGTACTAATTACTAAGTATTCCAGAATGCGCAATTCTAATTTATTACACAACGGGTTACACTAGTAACAGCCTAAATACCGTATTATTTTTGACCTAATCAGTAATTATTTATCGTAAACTAAGAATAGAAATCAATCAAGGGAAAAGGGCGCCTATCCAAGCATTCATAATTTAATCAGGCACACTTTAGCAACACACCAATCAATGTAACAATCAATAGTTAATACTTACCAATTTATAGTTCTTAATGTACAATTTACAATCTTCAGTTCACAATTCACAGTTCGCAACTCGCAACCTACAGTTCGCAGTGTAAAGCATGAAGGCCTCTCCCGGGTACATGTAGGCTTCCTAACTAACCCGATTCCTGCCCCCCTAATACTACAAAATAGAGACAAAATCTGGATCATCAGCCCCCTAATTACTGTACCAGCGAGCAGTCTTCTCTCTACACTGCTAGCCTTCCGCCCGCAACGGTGACCCCCCACCAGCGTTGCTCGCCCTTTGAATCCTCCGCACTCCCTTCGTCGCTAAACCCCCAGTGCGCCCGCCGCACCTAGCGGTACCTTAGCCCTCCATCTAATGAGTAGCTACCGTAACGGCGCATACAATCATACAGTCTGACAGTCTAATGAAATCGCGTGGGATTATCGCATCTTAATCACATAGAACCATTAATTAAAGGGTAGAAATCATAGTTCCGATTGTAATTAGCAGTAATCATTGAGATTAAAATGAGAAACACAGCAAGAAATAAGCAGAAATTACAAATTTGCGAATTATTGCAAGAAAACAATTATAGAATTTACAAAGTAAATTACAACAGCAACTGAGATTGAGGGACACTGAGATTACATTGCACATACTGGAAAAACGGCCAATTCATAGGTGATTCATGAAGGATGATGCAATAATTCTCTGATTGGTTCCCCAATCCGCGCTACCATTAGACCAACCTGGAAGCAGCTATTATTATTAGCCGGATTGTGAACCTATTCCTCCTTGGAATCACAAATCGTCACCATATGGTAATTTTGGCGTTGCTTAATTTAGCGGTACTAATAATACGGTACATGAAATCTAATTTAGCGCTAATATAAAAGAAAATAAAACAAATATGTAGTTAGTCCTATTGAAGCTAATAACAGCAAGCTTATATCAAGGGTTTCATAGGAAACTTGCTACCGTGGAACTATTTACTTATATTTTACTACAAAATTACATAGGTAGGACTACATACTGTATAAAATGGATAAATTCAAAAATATGGGCGTTTTACTTTCCTTATCTAAATATGGTTGCGCGTCTTTCTGGCTTATCTAAATAATTATACTGTATGATGGCTAATATAGGTACACAGCGCCATATATCGTAACAACAACCGATCCGGTATTTCTCCTGGAGGGTTCTCATTCTCATATCTTTCAGTTTCGAGAGTAAACCGCTTGTGGTCGCAACTCCTACAAGCATCTTTACAGATTTTCTAGAAAATCTCAACTGTAAGCGGATTCAATTCCCTGCACTACCCACCGAAAATTGGATTAGTGGCATTTTACCAATTATAGTTGGCGAGGTGACATTACCAATAATAATGTCACCTCACAACCAACTAAGGCGATAGACGCCGCAAGCCACAGGGAGAGTTGAGAGGTCAAACCATCTCAGAGGGACAAACAGGCTAGCAAGGCTAGCACGTGGGGATAGTCGCAACAGGGAGTGGTGAGGTGACAATTAATCAGGTTAAGCCAATAATTGGTGGGGAAACACATTGGAGGTGATTAGAGCGCATCTATTGGACAGGCTTCTCAGTAGAGTAGAACTGATTTAATATGTGTTAATAATAATATAACTGTTGCACTTATTGATTCTAATTCAGTTGGTTTCCATACAGTTGTGAGACCGGGACAGTTTTTAACTGTCGTCACTACTGTGCTATTATATTCTGACTGTGTTATTATTACGTTCTGTGATTATAATGACTGACAGTAAAAACTTCGGCCTATTATATATCCAGACTACAAGTTTAGCAGCCTACGGACGCGGCGTCACGTATAACACACACCGGTCGGGATTCATGCCAACTTCGTTGGCCAACTGCGGGACTGCCAACTTCGTTGGATCCTGTCACAGTTAAAAACTGACCAACAACTCAACAGAAAGAAATAAACTGTGACCACAGCTACCAACAGGAGCGAACACAAGGTCCAGGCCCCAAGGTCCAGAGGGAGAGACGATCCCGCCGCGAACCCCGAGCGTTAGAGACGACACGATTCGGAAAGCAGCAACGAGGCAGTACTGGCCCGCCACACCGGATTCGACAACAAGGGACGCTCCGGATGTTGAGGAGGAGGGCGGCCGAGTACGAGGAGGAGAGGAGAGCGAGTCGAAGCGTGATCAGAGCGGCGAACAAGGTACCGAAGTAGCTGGCTGACCAATGGCCGAGGGTGGCGAATGGCCCACCAGAACGGCAACAGTGGGGCCGATGGTAAGGCGCCGGATGAGGAGGGAAGGCCAAGTACAGGAGGAAGACGTCGGGATGAGCAATCGCCTACGACGAGGGTACAACACCACCAGGAGGTTGTTGAAGGAAGCTAGAGAGGGAAGAAAGGTAGACCAGCCCAAGTTGTACCAGAGGCTAGGTGAGTGCAACAAAAATGTTCGCTACCTAGTCCGATTTGGGCAGGGGGAACTAGCAAGTGAGAGGGTGAGGGGGGTCGCCACAGAACTGTTCGAATTGTGGCGATCCGAGGTGGTGGAGGCTAGCGTGGTGTATGTAGGGCTTTATCTAGTAGATGCGATGGGAGTCCGTCGCAACTGAAAAGTCCACTACATCCTCTGCGAAAGCAAGAAGAGTGTTAGAAATAGATCTGGTATGTCAGCTAGATATTGTTGCGCTGGATCAAAAGGAACTAGAGAGACATCTGGATGAGTGGACCGCGTTACTAGAGAGGGAGAGGGAGCTAGCGAGAGAGTGGAAAGAGATGGCCGAGAAGGTGGCAAGAGATTATAGAGAGCGGGAGGCAAGGGAGGCGGAGTGGGCTGAGAAGGAAATAAGTGAGCGCAAAGAGCGTGAGGAGAAAGAAACGAACGAGCGCAGAGAGCAGGAGGTGAAGAAAGCTGAAAGGATTGCGAGAGAGGCAGAATTGGCTGATCAGAGTATTAGAGAGGATAGAGAGAGAGAGAGGGCGAGAGAGAGAGAGAGAGAGAGAGAGAGAGAGAGAGAGAGAGAGGGTGTATGCGGGATGATAAATACCCGGTTGTGGGGGTTAATGCAATATAGTCCCCCCAGCCCAAGTTGTACCAGAGGTTAGGTGAGTGCAACAAAAATTTTCGCTACCTAGTCCGATTTGGGCAGGGGGAACTAGCAAGTGAGAGGGCGAGGGGGGTCACCACAGAACTATTCGAATTGTGGTGATCCGAGGTGGCGGCGGCTAGTGTGGTGTATGTAGGGCCTTATCTAGTAGATGCGAGGGGGATTAAGTTAGTGGGATGGGCAGACCCACACGACACCGAACCCGAGGTTAACCCCGAAGATTCGGTGTCGTCGGTTAGCAGGAACGCTAGTAGGCATGGGAAAATTAGTAGGACGAGCAGGCGACGGGAGTCCGTTGCAACGGAAAAGTCCACTACATCCTCCGCGAAAGCAAGAAGGGTGTTGCGAGATAGATCTGGCGTGTCAACTAGACATTGTCGCGGTGGATCAAAAGGAACTAGAGAGACAACTGGATGAGGGGACTGCGCTACTACTGTATAAATCAACAGTGTGAGGCTAATGGCATGGCAGTATAATTAATGTCAACGTGGGGGAAACAGGCAATTTGCCTAGTGAGGGCAGGGAGGAACGCGGGTAAATAAACCCAGTGAGGATAAAACTAACGTGTCGACTGGAGGGGAACATGGGCATGGGGGCGAGATAAGAGGTGATGGGTGGGGGGAAGTGGGCACGGGCACCCCACAACAACCAATTAATGATGAGAGGGGAGGGGGGGCAGAAAACGTCCCACAAGCGTCGGCAGATAATACGCGCGGTGAGTTAAGTGAATCGTGGTACCCGACGACAGAGGAAAGGGGGGGGGGGGGGCAACAGAGGCCCCACGGGTGTCGGCAGATAATGCGCAGGGTGAGTTAAGTGAACCGTGGCATCCGACGACAGAGGGTAATGGAAGGACTGCGAATATCCACGGGGCTGTCCAACCAGGCAGAGGGAGGGCTGTTGGTGCTGTAAGCAGCCAAATGAGGAAACGTCGAGCCCACTTGGAAGATGGAAGAAGGACAGTGGAGTTCATCCAGGAGGTTGATACGAGATCTCATGAAGGAGGACATTATGCCGATTATACTGGGAGAGATAGTGGAGGCGATAGGGTAGCGCGAATGCCAGCATTGGACCCAGAGGTCATGGCATACATACTGGTTAATAGGCAAGAACCTGATAGGCCTATACCGGTACCTGCACACCAGTATGACTATAACATGTAGGGACACAATATATATCCAGGGGAGGGGGGGGGGGGGGGGTATTGCAGATAGGTGTATGGGCCCCAATATAATTACATCGACACCAGTACCAAACATAACATCGGTGGGGGGGGGGGGGGGCAGGGTGACATTCCCCTATTACAGTATCCGCAATATACACAACCAAAAACAAGAACCCCAATCCCCTCAGATCCAAACAAATCATTCGACACAGAGATCTGGAGGGGACCGCTACCCCCAATGATATATCCCACTCAGGGAAAGTCGACGAACCCGAGAGGCGAAGCACACCCAACATTAAAGGAGCCTGTATCTCTACCGTCGAGCGCTAGAAGTTCAAGCGATGGGAATGGCATCACTCATCGACACGCAAAAAACTAGAATTGAGCTGCCACCCATAGAGCATTTCAAGTTTGATGGTAGCAAGCCAGAAGAATATCTACAATTCCGGGAAAAAGATATTTTGACAAAAAATCTCACACAGACGGAGTGCCTTAAATATCTACAAATCTATACAGGAAAACAAGCTTACGACATCGTGAGACAATACCAAGGTATTGAAGGAGGATTAACGACTGCATGGAGAGCCCTGGACAGGGAATTTGGCTATCCTGTGAAGATTATCCGACAAACCTTAAGGGGAATAACATCAGGCGGACTCGCAGACAACCCTTTTAGCATCAAGACTTTCGCTAACAAAGTAGAGAAAGCGCTAATAGTATTATAGACTCTAGATGCACCTTACGAACTCAATGCATTGAACAACATCACCACGATAGCGCAGGCACTACCGATCTGGCTGAGAAACAAATGGAGAAAGATCGCTTTCTCCACTCGAGAAAAGAAAGGTGTGGAGCCAGGATTGAAGGAGGTGTCGAACTTCCTGAACTACGAGCCGGAGCTAATAATGGATCCAGTCTGTCCGTTCAGTCTGTCCGAATAACGGATCACTACTATACTGTCCTCACTATAGTAGTGAGGACAGTCTAGGCAAGGTACTGAAAACGGAATTCAGCCTACCTAAACCAGAACATAGTCAGGCAGATGCATTTCCGAAAGTGAGACAGTCGCTACCACATGCAGCCACACAGGGGACTTCAAGTCCACAGAGAGCTTGGAGTAGAGCCACACCGTGGTAGGGACAGAAGCAAAGTAACAACACAAACAAATACAAACCCAATACCCCCAGTAGGCCGAGTCCAAGTAACCAAAACACTAAACCACCAGATATGTCAAAGGCACAATACGTGAAGCGCTATATAAGGAACGCTACAATCCCGAATACAAATGTCAATTGCATCGAGATGGGACACATAAGTCCATAGACTGTAAGCATTGGCAGGCGATACTCAAACAAGGTTGGATAGCCTACACTGGTAAAAATGGACTATGTCATCGATGCGCGGTAGGAGGTCGCAGAAAGGATGAATGCCAGGAACCACCGATAAAATATGCCGAGACTGATGGGACTGGAGGCCAAACCATGGCAACGAGCACCATGGGAGCAAGGAGGAAGAGGACAGTACTACTCGGAGTAGTACCAGTGAGAATAATAGGAGAGAACTGGGTATCGGTTATGACATTAATGTTGGTCAATAGTGGAGCAGCGTTCACGCTAACGGAGAGTTGGGTGGCCGAGAAGATAGGATTACGAACCAGGCCAAGTAAAATGGCGGTGACCACGATCTCAAGCAAAGACGAGGTCATGAAGATGAGGAGGGAATGATGGAGATTGCAGCGAGAACGCCAGTGTGCGACTATGGGGCTACCATCGAACGCATTCAGATAATACAGTCGATCAACATTAACGCCAGGCGACCTACGAAGATCGAGATCAACCAGTACCAGTACCTGGACGACATCGACTTTTCCGTACTGGAAATGGACGTCCCAAAAGTGTCTCTCAGAGTCTGAATGGACTATCCGAAGGCCCACGAGAGACTACAAACCATTTTCGGCGATGACAGAGAGCGAGACCCGATGGGCATTCTCACGCCATTTGGGTGGACGCTCACTCGCCCAATTAAGACGAGGACACCGTTTGGCGTATCCGAAACATCTGGATGCATGCTGTCCGGTACCGTTGAGGACATAGAACAGAAACCAAAGACGGGCGATAGGGAGGTCCCATATGGGAAGCTGCCCGAGCAGAAGTCAAAGACGAGCGATGGGGAGGTCCCATATGGGAAGCGCCCAAGCAGAAGTCAAAGACGGGCGATGGGGAGGTCCCATATGGGAAGCGGCCCGAGCAGAAGTCAAAGACGGGTGATGGGGAGGTCCCATATGAGAAGCAGCCCGGGGAAGGACACCAGGAGTCGGAGATGGGTATGGATCTGGATCATATGAATTGTACTTGGGGGAACTATTGTGACACCTCCATTGTTATATAGTGTCTGGTTGGAGATGTGTGCATTGTACTTGGGAGACCCAATATGACACCTCCCATGTTATCTGGTGTCTGGTTTTTAGATGTGTGCATTGTACTTGGGGGACCCAATGTGACACCTCCAATGATATCTGGTGTCTGGCTTTAGATGTGTGTAGACAATAGTGGCGACCCACTATTGTAGCTACCAGTAAGTAAGTAAGATATAAAATGGTAGCTTAGGGTGAAGCACAAAGACTCGGACTGGTCTGGCAATAAATATGTGTTTTGGGTATAGGGTAGAGTTGAGTCGGGTTGAGTGTGGCAGTGACTTAAGACAATAACGGGATCAGAAAGGGAAATATAGCGGTCTATCTTTGATGTGGGGACATTTAGATAAAGTGATACTAGGGACACGGGCTGGATAACTAATGGCGGCTGAAAACGTGGTTGAATGTACATAAATATAACATGAATAGTAATATATTGAATAACGTCTAATATAGAATTAATATAAGGATATACTTACAGCTCTAATAGGGTAACGCTACGATTATTGAAACTGGTCCCAACGGCTTTAATCCTGTTTGTAGTTGCAGTTATCGAACGCAATGCACAATAAAATATTCACGAAATATCGAGTACTTGTACACTACAACACATTATATCACATAAGTAGTCCAGGCACACCGAGTAAAATATAATCTAAATATTGCTCACATCACAGACAAAACTGCAGGTACTGTAAAATATTGGAAGAATGCTACACACACTGCATATTGCAATATTTCTCGGGTTTATATACCGCGTATAATCAACTATATGGCATCTACAATTATTACAATAGGGAAATATAAACTAACTAACCAATCAGAATACGCTACGACTCTTAACTAAGCAAACACATGTTCACTGTAGCCTACAGCCTAGCAATATAACAACCTCATATCCTATTAGCGTTTTGAATCAACTGGCCAATAAACATGACTCCCTCTGATAAGTATAACAATGGTAAGCAACTGCAGAACGGAATGCAATATGTATGTGTAAAATTAATATGTTGCGCAGTCAATTATATGAAATAAGGTACTGACCAGTACACTGCCTCCGTAATTAAAGTGAAACTGAAATTACAAATATAATTATATGAATATAATTGACTGCCTCCCGGAATATGTGTAACGTATTACGAAACTACAAACACAACAGGGCCTATATAGTTACAAACTGAAAGTAAATTAAATGTGATTCTATATATACCAAATATACTATACAACTGCATATAAAATAGTGAACAACTGCGATTAAAGACAAGCTTTCCTCACGCACACTATAATCACGCATATTATACATACAACACGTACCGTCCCCACCGAATTGCCCAACCAAGGACCTTAAGCTGAGGATGTTACACACACACACCAATCCCCACCGAATTGCCCAACCAAGGACCTTAAGCTGAGGATGTTACACACACACACATACAACCCCCCCCCCCCCCCCCCCCCCACACACACACACACACCAATAGGGAAGGAAAGCTTGCACTTTATGAATACTTATAACTATATTTTACCTAGCACACTACCTATAACTTTTAATAATAAAAATAATTAATTCAGATATACATTGAAATTCTCACTGTCGCTGCAATAAGTTTTAAACAATAAAATAATGTTAGATTTATTAAATTTGATAAAATTCAACAGGAGCCGTTGGGACATTTAATATACGAGATTAAGTGAACTATATAACGTACAAAGATTACTGATTAAGTTATTTATAATAATAGTGCCGTACAGTACAAATCAGGTCAACGAATCAAATAGTAATCAAAATAATCAAATAGCTACTCATAGTGTTCCTTCGAAGTTGATACATCGAGTTATTGATGTCCTTTTAACTCAATAGTTAAGTGAATATCTGCCGAAATGAAACGAATTAACGCACCACTTAACCGCTAACCACAAGCTGTATGTGATTCGATATTTATACACCGAGCCAACCAACTATATCTGACCCATATGGCTGTTATATTTGAAAGACCCAGGCTGAAATCGACCCAGGGCTAAGGATAATTCAAGTAGACCCAGGCTGAAGTCGACCCAGGACTAAGGATAATAATTCAAGTAGACCCAGGCTGAAGTCGACCCAGGACTAAGGATAATTCAAGTAGACCCAAGCTAAAGTCGACCCAGGACTAAGGATAATTCGAGTAGACCCAGGGTGAAGTCGACCCAGGACTAAGGATAATTCGAGTAGACCCAGGCTGAAGTCGACCCAGGACTAAGGATAATTCGAGTAGACCTAGGCTGAAGTCGACCCAGGGCTAAGGATAATTCGAGTAGACCCAGGCTGAAGTCGACCCAGGACTAAGGATAATTCGAGTAGACCCAGGCTGAAGTCGACCCAGGACTAAGGATAATTCGAGTAGACCCAGGCTGAAGTCGACCCAGGGCTAAGGATAATTCGAGTAGACCCAGGCTGAAGTCGACCCAGGACTAAGGATAATTCGAGTAGACCCAGGCTGAAGTCGACCCAGGACTAAGGATAATTCGAGTAGACCCAGGCTGAAGTCGACCCAGGACTAAGGATAATTCGAGTAGACCCAGGCTGAAGTCGACCCAGGACTAAGGATAATTCGAGTAGACCCAGGCTGAAGTCGACCCAGGACTAAGGATAATTCGAGTAGACCCAGGCTGAAGTCGACCCAGGACTAAGGATAATTCGAGTAGACCCAGGCTGAAGTCGACCCAGGATTAAGGATAATTCGAGTAGACCCAGGCTGAAGTCGACCCAGGACTAAGGATAATTAAGCGTTGGAGGCGGCGTGAATCTAAAGGAGTTGATTGTCGTTCGTCCATGCGTAGTTCGGCGTATCTCCTTTAAGTTGACTAGTGTAGAGTAGAATGAGATATAATTTGATGTAATAACTTTGGAAATAAACAAAGAAATAATTATTATTACATTTCCATAATAAATTCATATCATCCCAGTCGTTGTCACTCGGTGATACTAATATCCACATTACATTATTACAGTTCTAAAATCCATTTAGTGGAGAGGTCCAATGCCATACATATTCGTCATTATACATAACATACGTATTATTACATATATTACTTTATTCGCCAGCGTATTATATTACTTTATTCGCCAGCGTATTATATTACTTTATTCGCCAGCGTAGAGTATCATTAATAAAGTCACTAAATATAAGTTAGTCTTCTTTAATTCCGGAGTTGCCAGTACATATAAATTATTCTAGATCTATTCGAACGAAACCTTCTACTTCTAGGGTTGATGCTACATAAATCCATTAATTACATAATAACGCAGAGTTTAATTAATTACTTCAATACTTCAAGGGTTGATAGTACACAACTTCCATTACGTACATAATAAGGCAGAGTTTAATTAATTACTTCAAGGGTTGATGGTACAAAACTTCCATTACGTACATAATAAGGCAGAGTTTAATTGAATTATCATACTATTGAATTGCGTTCATATTATTATCGTGAGCAATGTCAGACGAATCTGCTGAGTCCTCATTTGCTCGTTTTGCGTCAGTTTCTTCCTCTGTAATTGTCGCCTCGAGCAAGCATAGCTTTGTGACATGTCTAGAGTAGATTGTGCCGCCACACCTAACTTGTGCTGATCTAACACAACCGTCGGATCCTAGATTTACAGAGTCTATCACCCCGGTGATCCACGTTCGTCTATTCTTTGTGTCTGTCATTTGAAGTACAAGGTCGCCTGGTTGTAGGTTTCTTTTCTTAGTGAACCACTTTTGTCTTTCTCGCAACAGCGGTAAGTATTCTAGAAGCCATCTATCCCAGAATATTTCAGTCAATGCCTGTGCCTGCTTCCAGGTCTTTCGACAATATATATCACCCTCCTCATATACCCCAGGGCAAGGTGAAACTATCTTACGTAATAACAAGTCGTTTGGTGTCAGTACCTGGTCGGCAGTCGGATCATCTGTTACTTTACAGAGCGGTCTTGAGTTCATAATTCTTGCTGCCTCAGCGAGTGCTGTTCTCACTACGCCTTCGGTGACTAGCTTGTTTCCTAGGGCAACACGTAAAGCATCCTTAGCAGGCCGATTCAATCGTTCCCAAACTCCAGATGTGTGAGGTGCATAAGGTACTTGGAACTCGAATTTCGTTTGAGGGCCTAAGTTGTGTTGAATTCGTGAAACGTCCCAGTGGTCGATTGCGTCAGATAATTCGGTTTCGGCTCCGACGAAATTTGTTCCATTGTCGGATCTGAGTAGTTTTACATTTCCATATTGGCAGACAAATCTACGGAAGCAGTTTATGAATGTGCTTGCAGATAGATCTTCCGCTAAGTCTAGTGCAACGGCTCGAGAGACTAGGCAAGTAAAAATTACGCCCCACATCTTCACAGATCTTCTGCCCTGTTGTACAAGCATAAATCCCCAATAATCAACACCAGTGTAGGTAAAGCAGGGTTCAAATGCTGTAATGCGATCGATGGGTAGAGGTGCCATTATTTGGTTAAGTGGAGTTGGGTTGCGAACTTTGCAGGGTACACATCTGGATACAATACGTTTTACCAAAGAAGGTCCCCCCACAATCCAATAAATTTGTCTTACTATCGCCAAAGTATGATCTCTGCCTGTGTGCATGTTCTCTGAATGTGTATACCTCACTATCAACCTGGTCACTGGGCAACTGGAGGATAGGATTATGGGTTGTGCCATATCAGGGTTTGTTGGTGTCTTCACCAATCGGCTGTTCATACGTATTACGCCATCCTCTCCTAGAAAAGGACATAACTTAAATATGTTGCTGTTTCTGTGTATGGGTTTGTTCACTTTCAAACTTGCTAGTTCAGTTGGATATGTCTTTTGTTGTGAATATTTCAATACAAGGACACGTGCATCCTGCACCTCGGCTAATGTTAGAGGATACTGTGATTTTGGTGCTGGTTTTGGCAGAGAGTTTAACACATCGCGTTTCACAACCTGTATCGTTTGTTTTTTCTTGGGTTTGTTCACAGGCTTCACTGTTCCTTCTTTATCATTGACTGACTTTGCATTAGAACATAATGATTTCGGTAGTACCTTAATCTTCTTCTTTGGTATTAACCTTTGCTTAAGACTACGTCTTAAGCGAAATGAGCGAATATACCACATTTTAAAACGCACCAACCAAGCAACAGTTCTAATCAAAGGAATCCAATCTCCATAATATGAAAGCAGCTTGTCTAGTAACAGATTTGTGGTATTTGTAGGTGTTTCGATTGTTATCATCACATCAATTGAATGTAATTGTGCATAGTCTATCGAACTAGTAGGGATAGGTTCTACATCGTCTCGTGGGCCCATGTCATTAACTTTGCGTTTAGATTTTATTTCAGCAGTAGGATCCAAGTCCTTACCAGTATATTGCTGAGTAGCATTTGGCCATTCTAGTTCATCAGTTTGTAAGAATTGGGGTCCTTTTGACCATAGGTCAAACTTATCAATGAAGTCTAGTGGGAACGCCCCACGACTGGCCATGTCAGCTACATTGTCTATTCCCTTCACATGATGCCATTGATTTGGATTAGTACTCTCGACGATTTCACCGACTCTATTAATTATGTAGGTTGGATACCTTTTATCCTGGTTTGCTATGTATTGTAACGACGTTCTGGAATCACTCCAAAAATGTGTCGCATTTATAAATAGTTCTACTTCATCATGTATTATGATTGACATTCTAGTGGCAAGAACACAAGATTGCAACTCCTTTCGGGGTATAGAAACAAACTTCTTTCGCGCAGTTCTGGTTTTTGCCAGTACAAATGCTGTCGATACTTCATATTGCGGTTGTTTGCAACTTTCATTGATAATGGTATTTGGTGTTTCTTCTGTCAAAGCTCTCCTAAGTTGACGCAGGTATGCAACAGCTCCTAATCCAGTCTCACAGGCATCACAAAATATATGGAGTTCTATGCGATCTGAACTCAAGCGATTCGAAAAATAAGCACGGGGTAATGAGAGTTCGTTCAAACAGTCCAACTGGCGACTCCATTCGTTCCAACGTGTAAGAAACTCAACATCCAATTGGGTATCCCAGCTAGGGGTTGATATGGACAACTCCCGCATAAATCTCTTGCCGATAAGTAATACAGGAGCAACTAATCCTAATTTGTCATAAATAGATGCCAAACTAGATAAACAATTCCGTTTTGTAGTTGGAAACTTTCTTGGGCTGACTTTAATACTGAAGGTATCTGCCTCCGTGTCCCACTTAACACCTAATGCCCGGGTTGTAGGGAGTTTGTCGAGGTCAAGGTCTAGGTTTGGGTCAGCTCTCTTCGTTTGTGGAAGCTTATCAAGAAGTTCCCGCGAATTGCTTTTAAATTTTGTTAGATTAAAACCACCTTTCTTCAAGCATTCGATTAAACCAGTTGCGATCTCATAAGCTTCATTAACTGATCCAGTCGATTTCATCCCATCATCGACATAAAAACCACTAAGTATAGTCTTTATTACTTGTGGGGAGAAGTCTTGAATATTATCTTTCGCGGTCTTTCGCACCATTGAGCAGGCGGAACATGGGGATGAACGTGCTCCAAATATCTGAACAACCATTTTGTATACATCAGGATCGCGTTTCTTTGAATCCTTGTCATACCATAAGAATCTTAGGCTATTAGAATCTTCTTCAGTCGTGTTTACTTGATAGTACATACATTCAATGTCACAGGAAAATGCAATTTTATCCTGCCTAAATCTCATCAGTACGCCTAATAGGTCGTTGGTAGCATTTGGTCCTTCCAGAAGTTGTGAGTTCAAAGACATTCCTTTGTATGTTGCAGCTGCATCGAACACAATTCGAATCTTATCTTTATTTGGATTTACTACATAGTGATGAGGGAGATAATATGCATTATGATCATCTGCAAGCTCCTCAGTCTCTAACTTTCTAGCATAACCTTTTGCTATATAATCCTCCAAAATTTCTCTGTACTCGTTCTCTCTTCCTGGGTTTGTGGCAAATCTTTTTGTCAGACTTTTCAATCTTGCAATAGCGAGTGGTTTGTTATTTATTAACTGTCGGTCTTCATGTTTGAATAACAGTGGTACCTGGTAATGCCCAGTTGGCAAAAGTACGGCCTTCTCTAGGAGATTTATAGCTCTCTTATCACTTTCAGTTTTGTACACCTTACCTTCAGGTGTTGTAAAGCCTTGTCCCTCTTGGCTCCAAAAGTGTGCCAACTGTGTGTAAAGATCATTATCAGGATCGGTACTTATCGGATAATTTATTGGATCGTATATTGGTTTGTTCAATGTTTCTATTAGTGAAGGGTTGTCCATCACTTCCCCCACACAGGCTTGCATGGACTCCTCTATATAGCAAAGTCTAGGACCAGTCACACACCATCCAAATATGCCTTCTATCGCAAAGGGTTGTTTATTCACATCACTCCCCCAGCACTGTGCAGTCCGTATGTGTGCTGCTGGTACATTGCTTCCCAAAATCACAGAAATCTTATGAACATCGACAGGTGGGTAGTCTAATTTATCTCTAATGTTATAAAAATGGGGCCAATCAATCATCCTTGAGTCAGGTAATTGTGTGTCAAAATGCATGCTTTCGTGAACATTCATATTGTTCATAACTAGTTCTCCATGATATCCCGGTAGCATAGCGCTTATTGTACACTGAGTTCTAGCTATTTCGACAAGAACACCATTTTCTAATAATGTATTTACTTTTATGAACCTTTTTTCTGATGGAAGGTTCATCAAATCCACTACTCCTTTATCCAAGAAACAGGTGGTAGATCCTCCATCCAGTATGGCGAAGGTAGTGATAGGAATTCTATCCATAAACTTAATCAGTACAGGAATAACTGGTACCATAGCTCCCTCCAGATATTCTGTATTTACAAGAAGACCAATTTCACCTTCCCGTGGCTTAGGATGCATTGATTGATGAGCTGGTGTACTGCTCAGTGGGTGGAGTAGAGTATGGTGGTTTATACCACATTTTGTGCATGTTGCTTTCGACTGACATTTTTCTGTGAGGTGCATTCCTAGACAATTAGTGCACCAATTGTTGCTTTCAACATGTTTCTGCCTTTCCCCTAGGTTCAGTTTCATGAAGGATCCACATGAATATATTCGGTGACCAATTCCACCACAGTAAATGCACTTGTATGCTGCCTCCTTGAAAGGTCTGACTATAGATGGACCTGTTGGATTTGTATGATTCTTATTGGGTTGTTGCTGTTTATTTGGGTTTAATACAGGTTTACGATAGGTTTGTTGTAGTTGCATTGGAGATTGAAATCGTGCCGTCAGTGGCTGATAGTCTGGATTTGATAAAGGTGGTGGTGCAACATGATGCAAAGGATATGGTCCATTTTCTGACATATGGGTGTAGCCTTGATTTGCTCCATAGTATTGTTGATTGGTATTTCCGTAATGGGTATCAGTGAGTAACATGGTTGCACGGGGATGTTGTGGAAATCCCAGCCTCCCTGGCAAATTCTCAAAGGAATTGTGTTGTGATCCATCATTTGGTGGACGAAATGTTGTTTTATTATTGCCTCCCCGATCCTTGTTCTGGCCCTTGCCATATCCTTGAGATGATGATGTGGAATCTTCGATAGCCTTTCTATTGACTTTAAATACTGAGTTACAGGACACTCCTGCTGACCATTCAATATGCTGTACTACATCATTGAAAGTTGGTTGTCTATTATGGATCATTTTTAATTCATGAACACGTTTTTGCCATTTATACTGCACATGAGTGGGGCAGACACTTATTATTCTTTTCATATGCTCTACACTATTCATTTCATTAGACCGTCCCATTTGTTCCAATAACTGTGTTGCTTGCATGAGGTTATCAGCCAATTCTCTCAATCCAATGATATCATTATCACCCAGGCGAGAGATATCAACGAGTTGGGATATTGTCTTATCAACTATTTGTAATGAATTTCCATAACGGTCATTTAGTATTTCCAAGGCTTTAGCATATCCAGACTGCAGCCCTTTCACCTTCCGTATAGCAGTATGTGGTGTTCCACGGGTATATTGTAACAGGTAATTAAGTCTTTCAGAGTCTGTAATGTCATGGACATGAACTCTGTCATAAAAGGTTTGAATGAAGCTGACAAACTCAATAGGATTACCAGTGAATGGTTCTGGAATTTGTGGTGGCAATGTTAAACGCATAACAACATTTTTCCAAACTGATTCTGTAGTTGTTGACTGTCCTACATTATTTGTAACTGCGCCAGTGCCAAGGATTGAATTAGAGTTCGAATCGTTGTGTGTACCCAGAATCTGAGCTAGAATAGTATCAGCCTTAGAAATTAGCCGACCTCTTACCCTACTGTCACATATTTCATTGTTTCTGGAACTTGAATTTTCAGGTTCGTCAGGCATATCTGTATCCACCTCATGTTCTCTTACTTTGGTTATCTTTCTAGGACTGGAAATAATTACTTTGTTGTAATTTCTGTCTTGTTCTCCACTCGCTTTCCTACCATGAGATTCTGTTTGTGTTGCCATGGTAACTGACTGCTTGTGATCATCGGGTTCGAACATATTCTGTGGTTGTTGTTGTTCCGGAGAGTAAACGTTTGTGACCTGTCTTTGTGAATTGCAACTAATATATATAGGTTCTGGCTCAGACAGCACTGGGCTGACGATGGCTGCAGGATTAAGCACAGTTGATAATTCTGTAGTCTGCTTTGCAGGTACATAAATGGGAGTAGGCACTAAAGGGGGTTTTACCAAGGAATGCTCCTGAGTTGCTCTTATGCCATTGCTCCCGTATGGTCGAGGTAGGAATGGTGGTTGGATACGAGATTTAAACACTGGTACAGGGTGTGGAATGGCTATTGGATTTGGGCCAGCTTGCAAATGATATGGGGTGCCACGTGGGTTGTAGTGTACTGCTGCAAGAGGCCCTCCTTGCAAGCATGCAGCACATTCCTGGTCATTGCCATCTTGTTTCTCTTCAATAATTGTGTCAAGTTCGGCTGCCCTTCCAGTTACTGGTCGTTTAATTGGGTTCAATGACCTTGCTGTAGATGCAATAAAGTTTGAATGCTTTACAGGAGTATCAACATATTCAAAACAGTTATGCTGTGGTGCATCTGAGTAGGATGTATGGTACCGTGCCACTCTCATCGATTTCACTTTTAGGCCAGGTGTCGACTGCGTGTGGCCCAAAGACACTGACCCACCTTTCGCTTGAATGTGTAATCTCGGCTCTAAGTTATCCATTTTGGGCTGTTCAAGCTCATGCTCAGTCAATTTTATAGAGTGATCTTTGGAATTTCCTACAGTATCGGGGAATGTACTGACATTCCCAGAGTGAGGTGCAGTTCGGTTTACTGCAGTGGCTTTATTTTGGCAATTATGAACATCGATAGACACCGAAGCATCATTATCAAGCTGAACTGATTCATTTTCATTAACATTAGATGGCTGATATTTTGAAATTTTATCTAAAACATTAGGATCATTTTTGGGTTGATAACTAGGGCTAATGTAACTAGTACCTGCTACACCATTATCCACTAACATAAATTTCGGTACATTACTTTTTCCACTGGCTGCATTACACACTTCAACAGTCGCACGAACAGGTGTACCAACTCCACTTCCACCCATACGTCCATTTGGTACTTCAGCACTCCGCTCCATTTGCACTCTACTAACACTAACACTACTAACAGGTACCGGTATCACATTAATGTTGTCACTAATAGAAATACTTGCATTGGCACATGGAACATCAGGGTCTATCGATATTCGCGAATTTTTTGTTTCCTGAATTTTTTCCCCAGATTTATTTTGGGCGAAATCCCTTAATGCAGCATCCCGTTCCAATAATTTTAATCTGGCCCTGGCTAATTTTGCATTGTCATTAGCTTCCTGTAACTTTACTTTCACCTTTAATGCTCGCTCTTGATGCTCATGCTCAGCGCGGTG
>JAUCBJ010005453.1:0-14478 GCA_032718475.1 Nemertoderma westbladi
GATTTATATTATCGTGTATAATTATTGTGAATATTTGGTGTATATTGATTTGGGGAAGCCCAAAATTATTCTTAATCAAGGTTCAACAGAGTTCAGTTACATTAAAGAGTATATCCAACTAATGCAGCTTTTCTCAACCGCAAACTTGCATCTTAGAAATATTCCCTCCCCACAATCAATATCCGGTGACTGGCCGGGGCTCGGTGGTCTGTTAAGTCACGTCTCCAGCATCGGCGTTTTTCCCCCTGGTGTAGGAATAACGGCAACACTGCTTGTTGTATTATTGCTTGTAGACTTGTTTGGGTAAATTTTGTTGAACTTTGGAGGGAGGGATTGCAATACTTGCAGTGCTTGAATAGAGTCATCATCTGACAATTTTGAGAGATGTGCCATCATGGAATAATGTGCTTGTTCATAATCAATTTCAGTCGTTGAAACCTGCTGAGCAGAAGTGGAAATTGGGTTTGATAACGCACTAGTTTCAGTATCTCCTCGCTCATGAGCAATGCATACGCTCCTAACATGTTTAACTGTGAGTTTTGTAGGTTGTAATGCAAACAGCTTCCTTTGTAATTCCATATTATTAATTCCGCACATCATGCGGGTGACCAGATGGTTGTCTGCACAAGTGCAACCTGTTTCTGGTTCGGTTAACTCTTGTAAGCTAAGAAGGCGTTCGTAAAAGTTTTCAAAAGATTCGCCTGCTGTTTGGTGACATCTTTCGTAATCACAACGTCTCCTTGCTAAGCTGGATTTTTCTGTAAAATACTGTTCTATTTCAGTTAAAATTTGTTCTACTGGTTTTCGTGTGTTAATAGATATGCCCATAGTAAATCTCAATTTTGTAATCATTTCACTTGATAGACATGCAAATAAATGACCAACCTGATCTCCTGGTTCCATGTGGCGCATATTGTTGATTCGATAATGGACAGAAAACTTGTCGTGCCATACCTTGAAAGATTGCAAAGATATTGAAGTACATAGTTCTTGTGGTTGACTATTCCTGTCAATACGGAAATTCGAACCTGGACGAGGTCGCGTATCTGTGACGTCATTGTTTGCAGTAGAAGAGGTATTAGCGTTTGTTACTCGAGTAGACTCATGATACAGACGGGTAGCTAGTTTAATTGCTTTTCTGGATGTTAAAATTTTGGTTTGAAATTCGTCGATGCGAAGTGTATGTGTATCATCTTCACCTGTGGGCTCAATTTCCTGGACAAGGAGATGAGCATTGAAATATCGCTCTATGGATGCACTGAATTCTTCTACCATGTTCTCCATTTCTTCGATGTCTTCAACTGTAATATTCTCTATATTTGAGTGGAGATATTCATCGTGGGCCTTGTCAAGTCTTCGCAGTGCTTTTCCACAGTAGCCATAGTGTGCAGAACGAGAGTTCTTTAATTTATTTAATGTAGCATCCATTGTGATTATAATAAAACATTCAATGAATTAAATAATGTATAAATAATATTTAATTAATTTTAATATAATTAAGTAAATTTGAATTGTTAGTTTTATTTTCCAATCGCAGCGCCATGTTCGGTTGAACATAAATCAATAAAATAATATTATATTATTTAGGACAAAATGCTTTTAATATTTTTCTCAATAGATGGCTTGACATATATGTGAGACAATCCACCACCATTAATTAATATTACTAAAAACCTTCAGCTGAGTGCACTGTACAGAATACAAACATAGAACTAAACACATAGTAATATGTGGCGCTGTTTATGCACACATATAATGAAGGTCCATATTAGATATTGAGTATACATCCTACTGTACACCTAACGACTTAGGTTTACCTAACGACTTAGGTTTACCTAACGACTTAGGTTTACCTAACGAATTAGGTTTACCTAACGAATTAGGTTTACCTAACGAATTAGGTTTACCTAACGACTTAGGTTTACCTAACGACTTAGGTTTACCTAACGACTTAGGTTTACCTAACGAATTAGGTTTACCTAACGACTTAGGTTTACCTAACGACTTAGGTTTACCTAACGACTTAGGTTTACCTGACGGCGGCCGTTTTATCTTCTGTTTTCGCCACCGCTCATTCTCTTCCTCCGCATGCCGCTTCCTCTCAGCCTCCAACTTCTCCCGCTCCTCTCTACGTATTCGTTCGCGCTCCTCGGCCTCCATGGATTCTTTCTTCCTCATCTCTGCCTCCTCCCGTTCTCGTGGCTGACGCTGTTCGATCTATAACACATTAGTGCGTTACCATGAGAACATAAAAAAAATACGATAACGGGCTACTAACAGGATGTTGATACGTCATTGGAAACTCGGTTAATAAAGGTTGAAGAGTTATTAGAGGCACAAAGACTCACCAATGACAACCTCTTAACGTTTTCAACCTTCGCAGTTAAACCCTTTAACACCTCCCCAAACTCGTCGTGGTGTTTAATCAAATCATCTACTTCATCAATTGAATTCTGAAATGCAACAGTTTTTACAGTTATAGACACAAATCCCAAAATTATATGAACACGGAACAATATGTTATGGTAAACCCTGAAGTCGATATGGAGTCGATATTAATAATGCTGCAGACTATTGTAAGTAGAGATGGTTTTATAAATATGTTGCAAGTCATTTTGCTCAATTCCATGGCAACATATACACTATATTTTTCTTGCAAACTTTGTAATTTCTCATATACAATAGGTGTCACGCGTTATATAACTCAAACGATGCGAAATGACAAGGAGGATCTACCCAAAATAACGATGAATCGAAGATTAAGGGATCGCCGAACCTTTTCATCAAAATTTACAGAATATGTGAACAATAACATCTAATAATTTAAAAAGTGCTGCCAATTTTTGACGAAATAAAAAAAACGGATCCATATTAACCACAACTTTCGGTGGAAATTAACAATAAAATTATTGTATATATTTAAAACTCTGTAAAGTTGCAAGTTACTACAGTACTTTATTAGTAGTAAATCTATAATAAAGTAATTCAGTTAACTAACGAGTGCTAAATTAGATTCCGTGCCATATGTGTACTGGTTAACACGCCTTAAAATATCCTGAATAATGATACTATGTGTTCAAGGTGGATTCTAGTATTCTACACATTAGATTAATGTGACCCGGGTCTAACACATCGCACTGATAATTATTAATTACAGTTAATTATACACCGTAGGTAGACCTACCCCAAACTCAGATAGCTTGGCCTCATTGTCCTTATTTATCATCCACGCGTTGGCGTCACCCATCTCCCCGAACAGTTTGTAAACATCGACCTGCTGTTCGTAAACCTCCTTCCTTTGATTCCAGGTGTTCTTCAACAGGTCCCGGGCCTTTTGTAACTTATTGAGTTTATTTCTAATCTAATAATTAATTAGTAATAATGTGTCAAGCTACGGCTTATTCAAGATAAAAAAAAAGAGAAAAAAAAGCGTAAAAAAAATGAAATACATTAAAACTCCAACCAAATTCCAAAATGTCTCAAATGCGATTTATAAAGTTTCCATTGAAAATGACCACCTCCCCTCTCTGGCTGTTACCTGTAATGTAGTAAGAGAGAGCGCCATACCCAAAGGTAAACATTCCATGACTTAAAAACTTTATTTACTCCCCCAGTAGAAGCCAGATTACCATTGTACCGCTGGGTATGCCTTGAGCACTAATGTCTACAGTATCGTGCTTAGGGACACAACAGTTGGGAATTCCTACTCTTCTATTTCTACAGCTCGGGCACTCTATTGTATCCACAGTGGCACTAGCCACCAAATATTTGTTTAATTTCGACATCATTGCACAAAAAAAACTATGTTAGTGATTTGGAATCAAAATGATTATTCTAAATCTTGTTGCCAAGGTAACTTACCTCGGTCGGTACGGAACCTTCGTCATCCTTAAACTTTTCTCCAGATTTTTCGAAAAGTTCGATTTCCTTTGACAGCGATTTTATATCATCATAGAGATCCAAATGCGTAGCTAGCTGGTGTTGGGAACCAATCAAATCGCGTGGAATGTCACTGGGGTTCATTGCCGACATAATCTGATTGGCTAAGGCCATCAAATGATCGTATTGACCCAGCAAATCCTTCTCCCCTTCTCCTAAGCTCAAACGACTTCGTTCTTGATCAACTTTCTTCTGAAGTTTTTTCCAATCCTTGGCAAGACTTTTTTGCAATTTACTTATATCAACTTCCACATGAGGGATGGTTTCAATCAACTGATCACCTTCCTTATTAAGGTTGTCCACCTGGTCTCCAATAGCGGCAGTACTCCGTTCTAGATCGACAACATTCCCCCGAATATCATCGATGTCTTTATCCTTACCCCGTAATTGCCCGAGGCTGTCCAGCTTCTCTCCAATCCACGTCTTCGTATCATCAACGTCCCTTCCATAACGATGAACCTTTTTAGCTTCGAGTAGGCCATTCTCCCTCCCACCTGCACTTTTCTCCAACGCCTTCCACGCCTCATCGACATCGGCAATGCGATCAGAAACCAACTTTTTATCACCGGCGTTGCGACTTTCAGCTAATTGCAGACCCCGGCCGCGGGTATCTTTGTACACGACTTCGTGATTGGCCACATCCCGTTGAACCTCAGCAAATTCGTCCAATAGGACCTCAACATGCTCATAATCATCCCCAAACTCTCCAATCATTAACTGCTGTTGTTTCTCACCGATCCAGTTATATTCGTCCTCCAACTCCGTAAGATAATCGAACATTTGTTTCCTATCGTTGAGTCTTATACCCCTGTTTGCTGCTGTGACAGTCAATTTATTGTAATTTTCAAGGAGATTGTCTTGAATACTTTGCAAACCTCCAAGCTTTTCACTTCTTTCATTCAGGTTTTCGATTGTTTCCTTATAATTATCAATACCTTCTTTCCAAACATCGAGTTTTTTAAGTTGTCTAGCAACCCCATCATCGTCGTTACCTAAATCAGTGGATTCCAATTGGTTACTAGTATCATTTATCCAGACCAACGAGTCACTAGTATCAGCCTTGTACTGCTCGACATCCAAAGACAATTGGAGTTGATTTCGTCTTTGTGATAAAGAATCCCGCAGTTTATCCAGTTTATTTGTGACATCATTAATAGCCTGCCGAATAACATCTTTGGCGTAATGCCTATCTGAAATCATTGAGTGCCCCCTCGATGTAAGTTGGCGAACAATCTGTTCATGGGATTTGACATCCTGTTCATAACCTGAATGGATTTTAATTAACTTGAGTGCGGAATTAAGATCATCTCCAAACTCAGAATTAGACCCTTTCAACTTTCTATCAATCCAGTTCTCCTCCTCTTCTACATCGTTAATAAATTCCTTCAGCTGCAGGGCAGAGTTTAAATGATCTTTACGTATTTTTGAGGCCTCATATAAATGGCTGTATCTTTCTGTGACTGCATTCATAATATCCTCCAAATTATTGGTTAGATAATGATCAGCATCTCTAAAGACGGCGACTGTATCAGCAAGGCTGTCCACCTTGTCTCTCTTGGAGTTGATACTCTTAACCAGAGGCTCCTGTTTCTTGATGAGTTTCTTTGTGGTTTGGATGTTTCTCCCAATATCCTCACTACTAAATTCCTCCTCTAAACCATCCATCCACTTATTTAGATCGTCAGCAGTGCGGTGGAATGTCTGAACCTGGTACGCTTGGCGGAGGAGTAGGCGTTTCTCGTTGCTACGCTCGATTAGGATAGACCAATTAAGGACCAACTCTTCGGCAGGTTCGGTTACTGATTGGATACTGACTGGAAGCAAGTCCTGCAATCGAGTAGATTCCTCTGTCAATACATGAAGTCGGTTATGGTTAGCCTCAACTTCGGACTCAAATGTCTGATGTTTCTGAATTTTTGCCATTAAGTTGGTTAATTCTTTCCAACTTTCATCCATGGCAACTTTAGTTTTCTCCCTAATCCAACTACTAAAGTCGCTCGCGTTTTTGAGATACAGCTGATATCGGTATGACAGTTTAAGTTTACCATCGTGTGTTTGGCTAAGGTTGATAAGATTACACCAGCGCTCCTGCAAATCTCTATTTGTTTCTTTAATTAGCGACATATCGTAGTGGTTTTTCTTAATTAAATCCTTTCCCATCGCCACTGCCTCGCTTATTTTCAATCCCTGGTGCTCAAGACTAGACTCTAAGGACGAATGCGTTTTCATTAGATTTGTAACAGTATCCATTGAATTGCCTACCTTTGCATTCTTCAAACCCATCTCTGTGACCCTTATCCAATCGCAGCAGTAATCCACTTGCTCCAAGTAATTAACTAATTGCAGACACTGCCCCAGTTTACTGTCCAGTTTATTCCATTCCTCATCTAAATTTGATTGGATGTCTTTTAGATTATGCATCTGTCCTTGCACATCGGTGGAGGCAGGGTGACGAATATTATTCATCTCTATTCCTGCTTTATCTAGAGCTTCAAATTCCTTCGCTTTAGATTTAATAGCTAATTGACGGTCCTTATGTTTGTCGGTAGCTAAGTAACACAGAGATATATTACTTGGCATTTCAGTTCCTTGCATTTCGGCTATTATTCCTTCACTCCAACCAACCAACTTCCCATAATCACGGTTGAAGGATTGATACTGAAGTCCCAGGTCTAGTCGATGTTTCCTTTCCTGTATGAGTTTCCCTAGTCGGTTCCAGTTTTTCATAATAATTTCCAACCTTTCTGCAATTATTCCTGACATTTTTTTGTGTGATTTCATTAATTTATGACCTTCTGAATTCTTTGATTTAAGTCGTTTATCCAACTCACCAACATCCTGGTGAATTTCTTCAAATTTCCGCAGCAACTTCTCACACGAGTTAACACTTTTACCAACTTCTTCACTTGACATGGCTGAAATTTTTTCATCTATATCATCTTTAATGTCATCTAGTTCCATGGTGTACTTGTGGACATTGAGAGCCCCATCTAAAACTCCTCTATAAGCTTGCCTTTCTTTTTCAACATCTTTGTAATTATGATTTAATTCCTTCCGATGTTTATCCACATCACTCACCATTGGCTGCTTACTAGCTACAAGTTTATCAGCCAATTTATTAATAACTTTAATCCGACTGTTGTCCACGAGTACGGGAGAATCTTTGCATTCGAGCTTGTCAATCAATGATTGGCAGTGTTCAAAATCCCGACCAGTATCATTGGCTGCAGTTAACTCGCGCTGATTCCTTATCCAATCGTCTACAAGTTCAGCATTCCTATTAAATTCAACTAAATCTTTAACTTCATCCAGGATCTTACCTCTAACTTCCAGCATGTGCAATAAATACGCAAAACATTTCTCCAAATTATGTACCTTTTTTTCTATGCCTTTTTTGTTTTTATTCTTATTTTTGACAAGATTCTGCCCATCTTGCATAATTAGATTGATCTTTGGTTCCATCGCACGAATCTCCGCCTCATACCCAAGATGTTTCTGTAGCAATGCAACCTTTTCTTTAATATCAGTAATATTGTGGTAAGACTTTTGTTCAACCTCATATGTTTTTTCATTAATCCAACTTTGCCATTGTTCATAATCATCTAGAAATCGACTGTAAGCCAACTCTGACTCCAATTTTATGATCTTCTGTTTTGCTAAATTGGAAACTTCTTCATGCTGATCAATTGTCCCAGACACTCTCTTTTTAATGCTTGAAGTGTCGAGATGTAACTTAGATATCAGTGAATTGCCATTTTTGGACAAATTATCCATTTTAATTTTATCAGGGCCACTAATTCTTGCCTCTAGTTTTTTGTAGTTTTTTAATGAAGATTCCAATTCAATGGCGGCATTAGTTTCATCCACTGGTACCTCTAAATACTTCTTGCGACTATCCATAAGAGATTGAAACCTTTTAGTATCCCGAAGAAACTCATGCATCTCATGTAACTCATCTAAATATATTCTATGTTCTTCCCAACTTCTCTCAAGTTCATCTTTGCATTTTACTAGTTCAGCAATTTTTGATTTAACAGTTTCGCTATTGGGATGATTATTGGATAGTAACTGTTCTCCACGATATATGACACTCTCATACATATTTTCCCTAGCCCGAATTTCATTCTGCAACAACATGTGTTGGTTTTTTAACATGTCACAAGCTGAAACATCACCAACATTAGATTTTATATCGATTCCTTTACGAACTTCCTTATACCATCCAATAATACCATCGGCATCACTCAAAAACTTATAATAGTCGAAATAAGAATCCAAATCATCCTTATGGCAATTACCTTTATTTTTCAACTCTGTCCAACTTCCCTCTAAATCTGATCGTTTCTTTCTAATTTGTTCAGCATTCGGTCCTGGATATTTCGCTTCCAATACGTTGCCATCACGCCTTACAAAGTCCAGCTGCATCTCTAATGCAATTAGTTCATTGTCAAAGTCTTTCTGTCTTTTTAATAGACTTTTATTTTCACTTAATGATTTCCCTACATCTGTTGGTAGTTGGCTATATTTTTCATCTACAACTTGATTTAATTCTATTATATCCCTATTTAAGGTATGTATTTGTGCAGCAGCATCCAGGTTCCTCTCCCTGTCCTCAGCTGATGCTACTAGAGTATTCCACATTGTTTTTACCTTATCCTGCCTCTCCTGTACCTTGTGAGAAAATGGTCTCTTCTTTGAAATTAATTCCTTGGCAACACTTTCACACCCTTTAAAAACCTTTCTGCCTGAGTCAAAATCGTTTTTCAGCACTGCAAGTCTTTTCTGAAGGTCTTGGCACTCATCATAATCGACGCCATAGTCATCAGATGTCGCTAAGGGTAGCCGCTTCTCCATCCACTGAATGAACTCACTAGACTCTCGCCAATAATCATGATAATTCTTCTCCAAGTCTAAATGATAAATCCTAGAGTCACACATAGATTGTAGGTTTGCAAGTCCATCTTGAACCGACTCAAGCCTCTCGCTTACTGACTGACTGTCAGGATGTCCTGCATCAATAATATCCTGAGCATCATCGCCAAGTTTATCGACTATACTGTAGTAAGTTCCTATATCAGTGTCGAGGTCTTTGTATTTCAACCGAGCCCTGTTTACTGCTTCCTCATCTGCCGTTTCCATAGGAACATTTAAATGTTCCTGCTTTTCAGTTATCCATGATTCGACGTCATAGCACTTGGAAGAAAACCTTTCTAGCTCTAAGTTTCTACTAAGATCATTATTCCTTGACTTACATTCATCATTCAAATTATTCCAATCACTAGCCAGAGAACTGCACTCCCGATCAATATCAGGTGACCTCCTATGACCGCCTTCAACCATGCCTTTTCCTTTTAGTAAAACTTTTTTGATTTGAGGTTCATGGACTGCTAATTCTGATTCCAGATTCTGTTGTTTTTTACAAAGAATTTCAGCTTCCCCTAGATTGGTACTATGCTTAGGATCATTGGGCAATGGACGATGCTCATTAATCCACTGCTTTTCCTCACTAATATCTCTTAGTAACTCATGGTAGGTTAAGTTATCTTGTAGTTTGGCCTTATGTTCAGCTAATGGACCTTCCAAATCACTCAATCTTTTGTCTAATTCGTCAGCCAACCGCTTCAGATCACCAGCACCAGGGTCACCCCGTTTTGCTGCATCATCCGCTGCCAGTCTGAGTCTATCCCGTTCAGCCAGCAATGCATCAAATTCCTGCTGGATGTCATTGTGCCGTTTCATATTATCTTTGGTTGAAGACAAATCATCACCCGTTTTCGATTTACCATCCAATAATCGTTTCAGTTGATCAACTTTATCTAAAGCAGCATTAAATTCCCGCGATAGGGCCGAATGGCTTTTTGCTTTGGATAATTTATTTTCCTTATTTGCAGTTTCATCAAGTAACTTCTTCCAAAGATCATTTAGCTCCTCTATAGTTTCCTTAACAGATTTAGATGCCCAATGTTTCTCCTTGATCAATTTTTCACCTTTGTTAACAACATTAACCAAATTTCCATTATTCATCTTTACTTCTGAAGTAAATACTTCATGTCTCTTTAATTTATTTTCTAAGTTCCCACTCTCTTTATACCCCTCATCATTAGCAATCACTCTCTTTTCAGTTATCCAATCTCGGAGTTCCCCAGCATCCCTGCGGAACTCCTCATATTCATGCGCCTCCATTAACTGTTTGCCCCGCTTTTCTGCTCGTCGTTTTAAATCGTTTCTATTCTGCACCACATCATTACGTTTATTGTCGACTATTTCAGATGCGTAATTATTATCATTTATAATCTGGTCAGCCATCGAGTTGAGATTGCGGAGCTTCACGTCCTGCATGCTGACCTTATCATTGAACTCTTTGTGTCGCTTTATCAAAGCATCAACAGCATCAATTGAATCGCCTGTATTGCCATAATCAAGAAAGTTATTGTGTACATCAGTCGCAGCATCAATTCTATTAGCTTCTTTCAGGAATAACAAAGTCTGTTTGCATTCATTAATCTTAAAACATTGAGATTTCCATTTATCAGGAAAATCATAAAAATGAGACTTTAGCAATACGAGTTTCTGCGATATTCCTGGAGTATCAGGGGCATTAACAAGGATCGAGTTACCAAGACCAATAGTAGTATGAAAGTCATCAATCTTTCTTTGGTATTCTTCTTCAAGTTCATGCAACTGTTTATCTATATCCATGCACTGCTGAACATCGACAGGTAGTTCTTTACTGGAAACAATGAAGTTTGTGTCCTCAGCCCAATTCAATAGATCCTTCGAGTCGGCATGGAATTTATTTACACCCAATGCCTGCTCCAGCTGTCGCTTTGTATAATTGGCTTTATCTTGTGTTGCATTCCACGCATCATTAACCTCCTTCATCTTAGCCTTAATCTTTGGCTTTTCATCCGGATGGTTGGACATCATTGTTTGGGATAGTAAATTTAATTTGTTTACCTTATCATTGACTGGTTTCAACTCTCTATCGATTGCATCTCTCTTCCGCTTCAGTGTTTGTTCTGACACAACATTTGATCCTCCAAGACTGTTACTGTCCAGTTGGATATCCTTAGCATTAATCCAATCAAGGGTGTCTACCTGCATCTGGTTGAACAACTGAATCCCAGATACCCCTTCCAGTAGTTTTTCTCTCGCATCACGGAGATCCAGTAGATGACGCCACTTTCTCCTGATGTCTTCATGTCTACTACGAACCAGTTTCTGATTGGAGTGACCCGATCTATAATAATCCTCGGCCAAGTCATCAATGGCAATCAGTCGGGGTTCATTGGCTGACAATTCGGCAACAAAATTCTCTAATTTCCTCTGCAGTTCTGGTATAGTAACACCCTCGGATGGATCCTTACCCAATGCAATCTCTTGCATTGTCATCCAACGCTCAAAGTCGTCACATTCCTTATTGAAGTTATACTGCTGTACTGCATCCTTAAGGAAGCTGGTACGAGCATTAGACTGGTTGCATAACCGATTGTAGGATGATGTAACTCCTTGCAGACGGAGTTTGACATTTTCAATATCAAACCGTTGCTTTGTAGTTTTTTTGCCTGCGACTTCATCCCCCCTCGCCTGTTCTTCTGGAATAGCGACAATCTTCATTGTTTTACGCCGTTTTATTCGCTCCCTTCGATTCTTGATCTTCTTAACCCTTATGGTCTCTGGAATGCTCGCCTTCCTCGTTGTCATTGTTGAGACCCTCCGACTCCCCACTGGGACCACATAATCTGCTGGGACCAACCCTTTACCCATATATGGATGTTTCACCATCCACCAATGTGCATCAGTCTTCTCTACCAGTTCCAGAACCTCTCCTTTATCTACAGCAAATCCTTCTTCTCCAAGGTATTTGTACTTCATCTTCACCTGTTGCACATCTGACTCCTCGGTAACAGGAACTAAAACCTCCTTATTATATGTCTCATCCTCTTCGACCTCATAGGGGACGTCAACCTCATCCTCTATGAACTCATCAGCGACTCCCTCAGAACGTAACCCTGTTAGCTGATCCTGAGACTCCTTATATGTCGTTATCAGCTTAGCTGTTTCCCCCTCCAATCGTGTTATCTCCTCATTGTAACTCTTAATTTCTTGATTCAAATTTTCATGAGTTTTGAGAAGAATCTCCGCCGTTCTAGAATCCTTACCATAATCTTTAGACTCAGCCAATGGCACACGTTCTTTAATCCAACTTTCAGCTTCATTGATATCAATATAATATTTGTGAATCTCTCCAGCTGATATCAGACGGTCCTGTCTGTCTTCCAAGGCCGATTTTAAGTTGCCCATTTTATACTGCAGGTCTCCTATTCGAGGTTCAATTAACTTCCTCGGAAAGTTCAACTCAAGGAGGTGTTTTCCATCTTCGACCAGTTGACTGATTACTGGTTCTCTGACAGCAACTTCTGCTTCTAGAACCCGCAGCTGTTGTTGTTGTGTAGCAACACCACGGATATCCTTGGCGGTTACAGGGGCAACCATGGTAGCAACGGAGTCATCTAGCCAAATAATCTGATCATCTCCCTCTTGCATAAACTGATGGAACTTTCTAGAACGATCCAGTCTGAGTTTCTTGGCAACAGCAGCATCCTGTAAGTCTTGGAATTGAGTCTTTACTTCGTCGAATTGCCTGTTAAGCTTTGCTGAGTCAGGGTGGTTACACCTGTTTATGTTGTGAGCTTTCTTATCCATCTCGACCAATCTCTCTTCTATATTACGGATGTTGGTGAGCTGCAACTGATGTTGTTGGATCAATTCGTCAACATCCATTAGATGATTTCCAACATCAGAGTTGCTAAGATGCGACTTGATCTCATCCATTTCTTCCTTTGTCAAATCGAGTGCCTTCTCTAGAGTGGCGGCATCACTAGCGCTTCCTAGTGTTTGATATATGAAGTCCAATTTCTTCTTTAGGGCATTCCACTTGTCAGTTATTGGTCGTTCGCGGCTTCTAATCGCAGCTTTGCTGTGGTAATTTTCCTTCTCCAATAAAACCACTCGCGATTTTAAATCATCAAAGCGGTTCTGCCTGGCCAAGACGTCAGAGGTGAGCGCTTCGTGGCGTTTAAATGCGGCTTCGGGAGGTAACACAATGTCCGACGTAGACTGATCCTCGATCACTCTCTCCTTATCGTCCAACCAGGCAGCCCGAAGCTGCGCTTTCTTCTCAAACTGCCCTGCCAAATGTTCCAACTTCTCCTGTCTTATCAATTCGTCTCGCAATGCAATCTCACGGTTATGCTCCGCTTTCTCCAGCACTGCCCAAGCTTTCTCAATGTCAGATACAAGTTTACCTTCGGGTGGGCTATACGGTTTCCTTTTATTGGCTAACAGTTTCGTCTTGATATTAAAGAACTGCGCTTCTATTTCTCCCTTTTGTTTGAATTTAGGTGGTTTTTCCACGGATCTGAACTCGTTGAATTTCTGGGCTTCTGTCTGCAATTTACTTAAGGTGTTTGGAAATCGTCTTCCATTCAGCTCGTTCACAGCCCGGTTGATCCAATCTAGTAGATCACTAATGAGTGTCTCGTATTCCTGCTTGGCTCGTTCTACGTCAACCATTACACCGATCGCGTTGGCCAACCGTCTGGCCCCTTTATCCTCTTCCTTCATCTTGGCAAAGGCGTGGTAGTAAGCAGAAACGTATGTCATTATGGATTTATCATCTGGTTTAGGTACGTCAACATCTGTGAAACAGGAAAAATATTTCAATAATAAACTAATAACTCCCTACATAACCCCCCCCCCCCCCCCGCTCCCGTACTATATACATGTTTTGTACGTTTGCTTCTACTTGTATTTATATTTATTTTTTAGATAGATTTGAATTCAATTTAATATTATCTGAATACCAATGAACAAAACTAAAAAATAAAACAAAACTGAATAAACGATAACTTGTTAAAATATTCTAAACCAATAAAGAAAATAACTAGATAGCCAATGTATGCTCCAAATATTCCAGATAGCTTTAATAAAATAAATTACAAGAGTTTAATGCTCTAATTTAATTAACTATATAAATGAATTGTAGTTGAGCTGATAATGCAACTTTAATGAATGACATTGTAATAAGTTGTTCAGAAATGGAAAAAATGAGAAAGCGCGTCACCGGGGGTTGAACCAACGTTATACGTACGTTTCGGCCTATCAGGCATGTTCAGAATGTTCAAAATAATGAGAAAATTAATATTTAAATGTTTTAATTATATTAATAAATGTCATGTAAGTAAAGAAAATGATTACCAATTTACCTTCGGCGTCCAGGAGTTTGGGGATATCGAGATCTTTAGAAGCGACATCGAAGGCGTTATTGAGATTCTTTTGGTGAGAATTCGGATCCAAATCGTCAAAGTGAATGAGATCCGGTCTGGGAAAACAAATATATAACAATAATATCGGGGGGGGGGGGGGGGGGGGGGTTGGTCAAATATATAACAATAATATCGGGGGGGGGGGGGGGGGGGGGGGTGTTGGGGGGTGTGGGGGTGTGGGCGGTTTGGTCAAATATATAACAATAATATC